>JAQFYB010006047.1:0-12907 GCA_034694085.1 Pogonognathellus longicornis | reverse complement strand
ATAGTATGCATGCGTTATGCATACAAAATAGTATGCATGCGGTGTGCATAGAAATTAGTATGCATGCGTTATGCATAGAAATTAGTATGCATGCGTTATGCATAGAAAATAGTATGCATTCGTTATGCATAGAAATTAGTATGCATGCGTTATGCATAGAAAATAGTATGCATTCGTTATGCATAGAAAATAGTATGCATGCGTTATGCATAGAAAATAGTATGCATGCGTTGTGCATAGAAAATACTATGCATACGTTATGCATAGAAAATAGTATGCATGCGTTGTGCATAGAAAATACTATGCATACGTTGTGCATAGAAAATACTATGCATACGTTGTGCATAGAAAATACTATGCATACGTTGTGCATAGAAAATACTATGCATACGTTGTGCATAGTAAATACTATGCATACGTTGTGCATAGAAAATACTATGCATACGTTGTGCACAGAACTTATGCATAACTGTTGGCTATTTATAATTTACGCATAACTATTGTCTATGTATAACCTAAACTTATGATGTTCTATTCATAGGTTATGCATAGAACATTTTATTATGCATTTAAGCTGTATATAGAAAAATTAAATGATATTTATACTATGTATATAGATTATGCATAAGTTATCCACAATAAGCTATGCATCAGCTATTCATAGAACTGATAGAACCAATCATAGAACATAATATTAATTTAAGCTGCGCATAGAAAATTATATGAATTTAAGCTGCAAATAAAAAATTATAAGAATTAGTTAATAATTTATGCATAAAACACAATAATATATGGATATTGCATTTAAGTTGTACATAGAAAATAATATACATAAGCAGCAAGATGTTTCCATAGTACTAGTCAGGTAGTATGAGAGCTTTTTTTAAATAATTTTTCGTTTTTTCATTTGGATCTAAATTAGAGCAATAGCAATAGTTCATGATAAGTTGGATCTAACTGGTCCTTTTAGAGTACTGCGATTTTTTGCGTTTCTTCCGCGCTGCAAAATAGTTCCATTTGTGAAAAATTACCAAAATTGCATTTTTAGGTGTATTCCTCCACCAAACATATTTATAGGTCCTGCAAGCAAAACTTAAGCAAAAAGGCAAAAGTTGAATCGGATTCAACTTTTCCGTTCCCTTGCATTTTTCTTGCGACAAAATATCGCACGGAAATTGGGCGCTTCACTTATGTGTTTTACAAGCACCTTAATGTAGATCCAAATGAAAAAACGAAAAATTATTAAAAAAAAGCTCCATCTCAGGCTACCTGACTGTTACTAATGGATATATATTGCATAAGCAGATCATTTCTTACCTTTTATACAATTTATCGATGAATTGATGGGATTAATTAAAAAAAATCGAAAAACTTGAAAAAGGTCATACATAATGATTACCTACCGATCACCAGGATACCCCAAGGGGTATCTTGGTGATCCAAACAAAGGTACTCGACACTCTTTTGTAGAGTATTTTTTGCGAGTTGAAATATGTAATTTCAACTAAATCGGTTGGGAATTAGGGAGTCAAATGTCAAGTTAAAAAATAAAACTGGGAAATTGGGCAAAATTCATTGCCAAAAAATTGGCGATAAATTATGCCCAATTTCCCGTATTATTTTTTAAAACTTGACATTTGATTTCTTAATTCTTAATCGATTTAGTTGGAATTGCAAATCTCCTCTCCCAAAAAGATTCTTTACAAAACAGTCTTGAGTAGCTTGGTCGGAACCCCCTTTGGTTTGCTGGGGGTAGGTAGGCAATCACCATAGTTGAAACTGAAATGTAAATAAAAAAACACAATATTGTGAAATCCGTGTTTAATGAGCCAAATAATTAAAAGAGTCGTAAACCAAAAAAATAATTGAAAATCTGTTTTAAATTATGGCTAAAATTATGATTACAGCAAAGATGTTAATATGCAAATGCACTTCAATCAAGCACTTAATTAATTACGATGGGCTAATACGATAAAAGACCTACTGGACAAATATGACAGAATATGGAATGAATGATATTTTAGATTATTAAGATACTATATTAAGACGATTTTACACTTGCATTTCCATAATAGTTCAAATGAAAAATCCGAAGTTTGTAATACAGAATCGTTAAAATGACTATGAGTTCACGTAATAAAATAGTGAACTGATGTGGGTGAGTGAGTCAACGATTTTGCACATAGACTAGACTTGGCGGCTAGACTGCTCGGACCAAATTTTGGCAAACCCTACAAGATCGACAGGAATACATAATTCGTGAAGTGAAGCACAAAGTCACATTCCGATTTGGTGATGAGGTGGCCCACAAATATTCTAACTACTTTGAGTATCAGGGATATTGGCTTGACAGGGTGTGGAGTGAACAAGTGAAATAAGGCAATGAGACATAATTGTTCCATAATACAGAAATGTTTAGCTTTTAGCGTTTTCTGTAAATCGAATTGTCACATTATTGCCCAGAATATAATGCAATATACTGCCCAAGTTTAACTCTTTAAATGCATGTCAATTCAAATGTATTTCCCCTCGTAAATATAACGGCCCAGGTCCAACATACTTATTTTCGTTCTTTAAAAGAATGTATTGTGTTAAAAAAAATTGAGTGGTGACACTAAAATATCAGTACTACCACTCAGGTCAATCACGTCATGAGGTATAAACATTTGAAAACTTTAATCGAGATGAACTATAAACCTGGGCCACTAAAAATTTATTCACCTATATCTAATCTTCTTGCAAAAATATTAAAGTGGTAGTTTTCCCTTAAATATATTAATTGCCTTTTGCGACGCCCTTAAAAGCCGAACGAGTTTCTTGTACATAAATAATAAGGTGGCATTAATAATCAATACGATTAATTATCAAATGTACAAAGACGCCCAATATATAAGCACTTACTATATAGCTGCAATAATAAAGAGCTGCATTCTGAAAATGTTAGCATAAGATTTAAAAAAAATTAGCTCTACTGCAAGCTTTATAGAGTTGACAAAGAGAGTTAACAAAAATAATAACCTCGTAATGTTATAAGCTTCCTTCTGGGCGGCCTTACTACATTAATTACTAAAAAAAACTTTGCACATGCTTTAGTCAACACATTGAGCTACTAGAAATTTTTTAAATTGCATAAAATCATGCTCGTCATAATAAATGAATATTTATTGAACTGCAAAATCTTTCTCCAAAAAACATACGATCCTAGTGTTAAAATTTAGCGTAAAACGAATTTGTCAACTAAATTGCTTCACATAAAGAATAAAGGACTATTATTCTAAAGTGAATTAACATGTGTTCTTAATTAGAAGAAGCATGCTATGTATTTGGCATTGATATGATACACTAATTTCATGTCTGTTTAAGTAAGATACGACATTAGGCTACCTATTATTGTGTAATCTACATAACACAAGACAATATGTCTCAGCTAGATAAAAGGAAAATGATGATTGACAGACTAATTATCGTACTGTCTCTTGTATCCAGGGTAATGTAATATTTTTATTACATTACTTGCTAACCACAGACTGTGGTCCACACAGTAAGCAATGAGGTTGCCAAAGTAAGAAAACTTATGTGCGTTAAGTGTCATCATAAGGCGTAACTGAACAAGATTAGGTTAAACGCACAAGGCAAATACTTGGAAATAAAACAACTCATTGTCCTTTACAGTGCTAATTAGCATTTTCCTTCTAAGATATGTACTCTTTTGACACTCCAATTTTCCTGTCAATTTTGTAGGAAATCAATACGAACAAGAACCTCGTATAATAAAAGTATTGCAAAAGGAAAACAAAAATTGTTCAATATAGCCGGTGAGGCATTTTTACTTCTAACGTTAACATCGGTTTAAATGCTTTCTTGGAGTTTTTTTGTAGCAGAAAATCTTGAGTATCCATCATCCATTAACACTAAATAAAATACCAACATATAATAAATCTGATAAATCTGCAAAAAAACAAAAAGCAAAAATCAGGACCATTATAGACAACAAAAGTAGAAAGGGAAACCTTAGCGAGACAAAAAAAAAGGTATTAACACCCATTTAGTTTCCCTTTATTTGTAATGACTCTATTAACAAGAAATTTTAACTGAAATTATCATGCTATTTACTGTGTGAATTAGACAAACTTTGTTTGCTTTGTTTTATAAATTGGTTTAAATGATAATATACATTTTTGAGTAATTTGGTTATCAGTGAAACTATTTCTTTCTTTCGTATATTACATAAATACATACCTAGGTACATAATTTCATTTTGTTTGTCATGTTTTAATGCCTTTAGTGCCACATTAGCAAAAGGCGTGAGGCTATATATAATGTGTTGTTTTCCTTCTAAAGTAAATGATGCATATAAATAATTACTCTAAATAAACAACACTCTATACAGCACGTAGAGTAGTACCTACGTAATGCAACGTTCTATAAAATGTCAGAACAATGAAGCAAGGCAAAGACCCGCGTTAGAAAAAGAGCAAATGACGAAAACTTGAAACAAAAATTGTACATAAATATGAGTATAATAATATTAAACCACACGTCAATGCAACGCAAGATGAAGTCATGGCACAATGTGAATGGATTACATCACATGCTATTATAGATAAAAATGAGGAATGATTTAACAGCTCTTCTGCATAGAAACACGCATAAAATATACTGAAAGGTGCGCACGGAACATCACAATACGGCCAATGCTGCGCTACTCTTTGTGAATGATCTGAAATAAATGATATAATACATACGTACGACGTTTACTGCAAATTTTCTCCTAATCTTTCTATTGCATGGTTTACTTTACGTACACATTCACAGCGATGGATAATTTCCCTGTAAATTAGTTTCGTAGTAGCAAATACATTATTAGCTATGCACATTAGATTATTAATCCAGACAGTATAAATTGATTCATTCCCGTACACTCTACTATACATCGTCATATTATACGTCGTAGTTGTATATGGAATGAAATAAGGGCCCTATACAAACACGTCTACCACATTTTCGTCTTTATGATTACTGGGATAGAATCTATACAGGTAACATGGCATCTGTAACAAAATACAGATGCCCGCATCACAACAATACAAAAGGAACCTGGAAAAAGAGGTATTGAGCTTGTAGGAGAATGTGTCAAGCATGTAGAATTTGGGCAGCAAATGATATCACCTCTGCTCAGTCAGTGAATGATATAAAGCCTTATATAAGTGGAAGAGCAGAAAAACCGAGAGTGAACTGAACAGGGCACAGCCCACCCAACGATTAGTTAAAGTTATAAGTTATAGGATGCAATGCATACGAGTTGCGAGTAGCTAATAGCAGTCAACCAAACTATAGCCATCCCAAGACTATATTTTCTATGTCATACATAGACTCGACTGAGAACTGTGTATAAACTAGTTAATACATATACATACATATTGTGTGCCGCTGCTGCAACTCCATATGAAACTGTGTCCCATAGTTTGAAGTTAGGTTAGTATTCACCATGTAGTTGTACTATACCAGTCCTTTTTCCTCTTCAGAGAGAGAAAGAGAGAATAACGTGTTAGTGTTACCTTAGTGCAAGTCTACGTCTGAATGAGGTACCTATAGTGGGTATACCCAATTCCCAGTCTAATAATATGACTATGACTCTTCTGTCTCACTCTCTGTATTCTATCTGGTAGTCGAGTAGTAGTCTCGTAGTATCTGTATCTACCTATCCCTTGTCGTCGTAGGTATCACAATCCCGCAATAACTACGAGTACGAATACCAGAGTCTAAAGTAAATGCGCATGTTATTTCACTGACTAATGTCGTAATGTCAAAATGAATTTCTAAGAAATCCGTTTTCACAATCCTAGATCAAGAGCCAACCACTTGGATTCAAACCATTATCAAATAATAATAACATTTTAGCCGAGGAAATGATGCTCTCCTTTCTATTTGAACATGTTGACCAACTACTAGCTGTACAAGACGCAAATCAATTAAAATGAATTCATCAGTCGAAAATCGATCTTCATTCACTTTCCTTCCTTACAGTCTCATCTTAATAGAATTTCCTCTCATGACAATTCTCTTATTCAGAAACTCTCAAATGCTCTAAAGAACAACAAATAATGCTGCATGTTGTATGTGTAATGTAATTATGTACCACAATGAAAGATCATGGTTTCTTCTCGCTATTTCTACACGAACAAAGATTGTTTAGTGAATAACACAATGCTTACACAGCAAAATTTAATCGAATGAAACAAGTGAACATTATGCTGAATGCCAAATCCGTCCGAGCAGCTCTAGATCTATGTGCCATGATACCGGTGATGAAAGGCTAAAATAATTTCCTAGTTCATAGTTTGACCCGTGGCCGGCCAATGCACAAACGACAAAATGCTAACACTGCTTTTAGCTTTGGCAGACCTTCTTTCAGAAATGGTGCCGTCATATGACAGGGCATGGTTTGCAATTTGAAACCGGCCGATAATTATGATGCCTAGTTGGCCCCAATTAACGTACTCAGCTAAAAAATATGATGCCAACTTCAAAAAACAATACAAAACTAAAGATAAATCTAAACAGGATAAAAAATAACATTGAATGTAGAGGAAACTAACAAACAAAAAATAAATTCATGGAAAAGTTGGAGTTGGATGAGTAGCTAAGGAGAGAATAGGATTGGTAGAGAAAGGATGTGACAGTGCAACGTATCAAAATGAATTTCTGTGATCGATAGGCCAATCATTAATTGTATTAATGGACAATGTGTTATGTGGTGCATGACATTAACAATTAAACTAAAAATGTTTTCTTTTGACTGCCTTGATCTCTAATGTATGTTTAACGTTGGCTGACTTGCAATAAGTTGTAAGTGGATCACAATACAAAGTAAAGTACGCCATAGGCCAAAGCTAGCATTTCTACTCACGTCTAACAATGACTAATAGGATAATTATTTTATGAATCATTGTCAAAACTTAACTACTATAAATCGGCTTTTTAAATTCCGAATTCAACGTTAAACTCTTGTATCACCCACATTATTAACTCCGATTTTTTCTGAACTATTAAAATGCTTTGAATTACATAAAAACCACTGTAGACGAACAGTATGGAGACGGATTGAAAGCTTGTCAAAGCTAGATAACTTGAAGTTTGATTTCACATATATATACATCGCGACTCACAGTGTAAAAACAACAATTAAAAGTTGATGCTTACCATCGTAACGCTCCGCTTGTTCAGCCAATTTGGCTTTGTACACATTATCTTCCCGATCGGACATTTTGGTGAATTCAAATCACACAAAATTCACTAAAAAATTCCTTCGGACCAGAGAGAAATTCCAACTTGTTCTTTCCGTGGGACGAAAATGGCTGACTGAGACAGCGAAAAGCAATCAACTGTCATAGTCATACTCACTCTAGTATAGCCGAGTGCAAATCGGCCCCCGCCTTTAACACCCAAGCCCCTGGTATATTTCAATGCAAACTAAAGTCTCTGTACAGTCTGCCTGCCCATCCTTATGACGTCAGTCTTTTATATCCCACCTTGCCCCTGCACACACATCCAAAATCCAACATCGCCGGTCACAGAATAATGCATTGCCATTGCCAGCCATCCGCACACACAACTCCACAAAGTAATATAACAGCCAGCCACGGCAGCGCAGCGCCAGCATTTTAGCAGCAGCAGTCCCAACTAGCACCCTCACAGAAACACACACTCACACCCCATATCCTTTTCTGAATGTTTTCTGCCTACCTAAACATGTACTTTACTTACTGTTCAACTCTACTTACCTCTAAAATACATGCAGCGCAACTACACACAACTAGACGAACAATTCTCCCAATATGCAATAAACTATTGTAAACACATTTAAAAAAGTAGTCACAGAAATACTTTAACCTTTTTCACTTTCTTCACTATTTTTTTCGAACGCAGCACCCAAAACTACTCATGAGCATGTTTAGTTGCAAGGTTTGCTAATGTTTTTGAAAAAAGGCGCAAATAGAATATTTTGAATTTTTTTCAATTCAGCACGCAAAACCTACCGCTATATAAGTTTTAAGGCCAGTTTTGTTTATATTTTTGAAACGCGCGAATTGAAAATTTTGAATTATTTTGAAATGTTTTCATTTTTTCCTTATTCATCACCGAAAAATATTCTTTAATAAGTTTTGTTGCCAGTTTTGTTAATATTTTTGAAAAAGAGCGCGAAATGAAAATTTTGAATTTTTTTTTCACTTTTTTTGAATCCAGCACCTAAAATCACTCCAACATCAGAGTTGGTGATCACTTGCTACTATATACTATATTTTGTGAACCGTGACTACCACAGACAATGTTGTACCTACTATATATTTATGTTTTTTTGCACAACAGACGGACAGACAGACATGACCGCCATTATTATAAAGTAGCATGCTACTTGATAATAAATGTACAACCACTATGCACTACATATTACTATACTTATTCTAGTTCTACTGGTGTAATACGCATAGGGCCACAAGATCGCTATGTATACATCTATATGATACACTCATCGTATTCGTATCGTATCGTCGTCAGTCAAACTACAACGCAACAACGAACGAAAACCGAACGGTCTGAGTGTGAGTCTCGTGTGTTTAAGGAGTCCTCATATATTACGTCCACAGCTAGGGGTGGGTGTAGTCTCCATAAATATTGACACATTTTGACATGGGGGTGGGGGTTCCAAAATCCTGAGGTCAACTAATATTCACCAATCAAAAAATTGCTATCAACGTTGAAGAACTTTTATGGAACATTGTCTCAGCTATTGTCATTGCATATTTCCAAAATTATCTGGTTTGACAAAAATACCTGTTCATTATTATTGGCCCTGTGATGGTCATATTTCAATTGAAAAAATTGAGTTTGAATTTATCAATTTATGTGAGTTAGGGGCATTAATTTAGTTTTCGAAATTCAGTAAAGGATTAAATTGTTATTTATAAAGTAACTTGGAATTGTTGAATAAAATAATCTTTAAAAACATCCAATGTTGGCATGGGGGTGTGAAAAAGGTGATAATAATGCGATTTTTGCATGACGTAAAATATGTACACTCCCTTGTAGTTTGGACTGTATTGTACGTGTGTATGTACGAGTGCATTGCAGACAGCCGCACACGTACAGTATGTACAGCATCACACAGAGTCAAGTCAGCCACGCAAAGAGGCAGCCAGTCATCTTTATGTGCAGAGCACAAAACTCTTTTCTGAATTCTGACTAAACTTCTTATTCTACTGTACTTCACATGGTTTCTAGCAACAGCATTCAGCGTAGCAACCGTACGATAATATAATACTCAGCAGAGTGCAGCCGATCAGCCGACCTCTCTTGAAAACCTAATAGAGTATCCAATAGTTTTAGTGGTATGTAGTAGTAGTAGTAAGTAGTAGTCTCCAGGATATTTGGAGTGAGCAGTACCCTGCCCAAGAGTGGTAGTGGTAGTATGTTCCTGGACTTTTCTCCAGACAAGATATCGTCGTCGTCGTCTCTTTTTACTACACTACTAACACTACTTACACAAACTTACAACTTTCATGGTTCATAGTTCGATATATATGTATGCATGTACATATATACACACATATATAAATGCAGTATAAATTCTCGGTAAAATGTTATTAGACGACGTAAGTATAGCTCCTGGTATTATTGCAATTGACTTGTACAGTCATTTCAGTAGTATATAGCGTGAATGTACTCCACTAACATAAGACATGATTCTGCAGCAGAGAAGCCGATTTTATAAAGGTACGCTATTCAGACTCTACGAAGGCTATCGGCTATTCTACAGCTACGCTCGGCACTCTGCACGAAGTGCAGCAGTAGACTTGTTACAATTTTGAGAGTTGTCTTGTCTTGGGTGTATTATGGCTTGCTTGATGCTAGTTGTGTGTTGTGTATTATATGGGATGAACAACAACGGTAGACGTAAAATGTGGTAGTATTCGTGTTGTTTGGAGGATGCATGGAGAAGCAAGGAGAGTAGTACAGTTTATGCTCACAAAAGCTTATAATTTAGCCTCAAATGAAGATTCAAGATTGGAGATGACAATACATGACAGCAAGAGCCAAAGAATCCTGCAGATTTTAAACGAACTGATCAGAATGCCATCCATGCAATACAATTTGCAATATATTACGCAAATAAGCAATTACGTTTGCAGAAATTATTTGCTTTTATGACCGTCTGGGACGACAAGTAGCTGAGTTTTGTTTCGCATTACGCAGTGAACATTAGTATATATATAGCAAAAGAGCTCTATGCTTTATACTGGGTAGTTTAGAGTTTAAGGTAGTAGTATGGATGCGGATGGATGGTATGACGACGATAGGCGAATGACCAGCAGTAAGCAAGTCTGGAGGCATGAATATGCCACTATAATGTAGGGGACTGTATACCCGGGACGGGAGGGATCTGGACGAAATAAAGAGAATTCTCTAAAAATGTGGGTCTGCCGGCCGCCTACGGATAGGCGCTTATTTTTTGTCCGGATGTCTGTTCGTGAGCCGAGTCTAGTAATTTATATTGTATGTTGGTCTCAACCTCAAGGATGGAAGTCTTAAGACTACTTACATCATCTTAAGACAATGGGAGATGTGTATAAGGTGTAATTAAGTGTGAAATGCACTCTTAATTTTATTAATTTAATCCATATTGCCTTAAATACTTTCAGCAATTATTTTACTACAAAAAACTACGAAGCATTTCATGAATATCTGAATTATAATTAGATGCAATATTAATGTAGGATAACAAATACTAAAATGGTTTAATAACTGATTCCGATTAATTATATAAAATAATTGAAAATATAAAGTATTTATAATATATTATATACACTGTATAGCAAACCTAAAAATAATAAACAGCTTTTGTAGGACAAATTGCGTATGAACTGTGGTTTGAAATGTTAAAATCATTACGTTTAATGTTTAGTAATTAAAAATGAGATCACAGAGACAACAGAGAGAGATATTTCCTTTCATCTTTGTTCCATCTACAAATCATATTATTATGCTAATGTTACAACAACCCATATTTATGGTTACATGTTACACTATATGTACCGAAAGCCTTCAAAGCGACATTGGGTATAATATATTGGGTAACAGAAAACAAAGGATGCTCTATTTCAAAACACGCTCAGTTTACATAATGCCTCATATTCCTATCGTTTTGTATAGATTAAAACCAAATTCCAAATATATTTGTTAGCCGTAATTAAGCCAAAGTGATAGTTTGGAATACTACTTATTAATTAATTGTCAAAATTATACTAGTGGTGCAATGTATGTATTTCACTATCCATGTTAAGTGAAACTAGAATGCAGTAGCAAAGTTTAGCTTGTAATGAAAACGTAGGATTACTATACTGGTGCCAAATACCATGAATTAGGAGGGGAACACGTATCATAATGACCTTCTGTTAGTGGAGTTGTGATCCGAATTTAAAAATAGGCATCTATCAGCTTGTATCATTGTATTTTACCAAATATATACAAATTAAAGCAATTTTCTAGCTTTAACTCCTATTCTACTTTGAAATGTTTCTATCTGAAAATTGCATGACAAAAGTCAATTCGAACCGATACACAATATTAACCAGACATGTCCTATAAAGGAATTCTGGTAAACACGCATGCATTCATTGCATGGCATACTCGTGTCAATCCCGGCTGTGGGCATATTAATAATGAAACTGTCAAGACCTAAAGGTCATAATAGGTTTGCCTAACATATGCTTATTTGCATCTTTTTGGGAAGGTGCTACATAGGTGTAAAATGTTCAAAATGCACACATTTATAGAAAATCGTGTAATTGATGTCAAAGTACAAATATAATGTTTTATTGAAAAAGTTGTTAATAAACAGACAAACTTTATAATATAATTTGATCATACATCTTGGAATTCTATTTAACATTCGAAAAATGTTAGAATTATAGTTTGAATTTATTTATTTATTATAAACTTTATTAGCGAACAAATATAACTGTCGATATCAGTAATGAGATATTCCCCATACATGTTCTCGTCAGGGATGCAATACATCTTGAAACGTTGCAACCTGGTTGCATAGGGAAATGAGAAAACTTTGCCCTGCCTCCTGCGGGGCAAAGTAAATGTTGCAAAGACGGTACTAGTGTTGCAAGGGTTGGGGTTTCCAGCCCTGATTATCGTTTTACAAATAATACAAAAGATGAGACAGTCGCTCATTACTTGGATTTCCGAGTGCCAGTCCAGTCAAATAGGCTAATTTGTGGGCATACTGACAAGGTGCAGGTACTGCCACTGTCCCAGACCAGTTGAAATACATGTGAGTAAGTTTATACGTTAAACGCTGGATTTTGTCTGCATCGAGGCCTTGAGTATCCTCCAGGACATTATAGGATGTTGGGCTAACAGTTCCTTGACGAACAGACTGCGCCACCAGAAAAAAGTCGTATCTAAAATGAAAAAGATAATTTAATTTTCGTACTTTCGTTCATTGCGATAATGTTAAAAAAAGTGTTTATTAAAAATAAATGATCGATGCTAGCCCTAGACTTAATGGTAGGCCCTAGAAAGGTAGGTCGATGATAGGCCCTAGACTTAATGGCAATAGCCATGAAGTCTAGGGCCTAGGGCCTTGGAGAAATATTGTAAACTACCTACTGTAACAAACCACAAACACAATTTAACTATGAGTGATAAAAATATAAACTTTGAATGCGCCAACAATGAAATATACCTACTGCAATTGAGAGACCCTGCTAATTAACATTGAATGCACATAATAATCACAATGAAATACAAACAATCATGATACAGGTATATACCGGTATCATAACTTGTATTAACTAATAATCCAAAACAGCGTACCTCTCTGGTAGAGTGATAA
>JAQFYB010006046.1:0-12911 GCA_034694085.1 Pogonognathellus longicornis | reverse complement strand
AGTGGCCAAATGATATACATCACTTTAGCTTTAGTGACCACCGGGGTTGCATCACTTTGATTGTTCATGGTCGATATATTATGGTAGCCTTAGATTAGTATATTAAACTCTAATTTTTGACCATTCTGGGGGGTGCACGTGTACCCCCCCCCCCCTGGGTATGCGCCTGTAGGTAAGTAAAAGTTTTATTCCAAAAACGTAATTGTAATTTTAGAATACTTTGATCGACTAAACATTATGAAATTGGAATAAGAATAAGGTTGCTTTACAGGTTTAATAAAGATAATTGAGCATTGTTATTCTTTGTGTTTTTAAGGAATAAAAATTAGTGAGCACCATAAAATGCTTTAACACCGCTTCACATATCATTATAAATTGTACGGAGTAGTTAAAAGAAAACTCGAAGCGCTATGGGCCAACTAATATTTTATTATGCCTGGCCTGATGCTAAAAGTAGTTTAGAATTAATATTCAGATATTTAAATAATTTTTGTAGCCTAAATGAAGTAGATTTGCATGGTCGAGTAATAAATTGCATATGTATATTCTGTGATATGAATTTTGGCATGGGTAATATTTTCCATGAACTTAATAAGATAATAACATAAGATTATAACCTATAATCTACTTTATACATAACAATTTACGGATTGCAAAAATGCTTGTTATAGGTATTGGAATTGAAATATTACGACCTTACAATTATAAAGTTATTTCTTGAATGTTCATAATGAGAATGTCACAATTTAATGCACAATAGACAATGCTTAATTTAACTTGTACATAGTAAAATAACAACATAAAATATTTATACTGTCCATTATTGTCTTCCTGGTTATTTTCAATCGTGTTACTTCCAACACGACTCATGACTATCGCCCTACTTTAAAATATTTCTAGGAATACACTGCAGTTTTTATTCCTGACTAACCTTCTGTCTGTGTGTAACTTCTCTTCAGCACCATATTGCACTGCCATAAATTTAATTTAATTAAATTGCATACCAAACATTAAACATGAATAATCTGCTGATTATCGCCCTAATATCTATGGGCGTCCAAGGACAAGTCATACTTTTAAGTATACATGTTTTAAAATACCAAATAAATTCAATAATAAAATTTAATGAAATTTTGACTAAATTAAAATATTTATTTTAGAAAAGGATGGCAATTCTCAGGAAGCTGTTTCGAAGGCTCCTGTGAAGGAGCAAACAATTGTGACGAGACATATTCCATCTTACTTGAAAGGATCAATAAAATTGACAACAGGAGAATTAAAACTCTTCGCAGGACATGCTATTAACTTTATTACCAATCAATGTCCCAATGTCGATAAACAGAAACTTTTCCAAGTGCAAAAATACATTTCAAAGCGTATTTCAAACACTGAACCTATCAGGGGAGAGCAAAGCAAAGATTTCTTCAAACTGATTGAGACAATAAAGACTTGTTCGGTGAGTCCACCTAATACTAAAACTTAACAAGCCATTACTTACACAAAAATAATGAAACGATGTCATGACCTTCTTATAATGTTTTGCTATTAAATGCTCTATATAAAGTTGAAAACAAAGGAGAAGCCCAAGCCCCGAATTGTCACCGTCCGGTTTATTAACCCTCCAACTCCAAAATCACCCGAAGGTGAAGATGAGATCACTTTAGATGACAATAAAAAGCAAGATTTTGCTCTACCGCAAGCCGCAGCTCCAGCCAAAACTCAACAGAAGGTTAATGACTAATGAGTCATTATTTAGCATGCCCCAATGCCCCTAGGGCAAGCGTGTCAAAAAATGTTTTTTTGTTGTTTATAGTTTGAACATGGTTTACATTTTAATGCACAATGAAGTAATTAATTTATAAGTATACTGTGCTACTTAGTAAAAATTTAATTTATTTTTAACTTTCACTATGAATTTTAGACATTAAAAAATTCTCACTTTTCTTCTACAAGTTTATAAAAAATTATATTTATATTACAGTATTAAAGTTAATAATTTTTCATGGAATATTTTATTATGCTGTGTAACAGAGTGAAGATGTGGGAAGCAAATTGCCAACTTCTAGCCAGGACAAGAAAGAAACGGCTGTCTATTCAATATTTCCTGATGATGCTGCAGCTGATCAGAAATATGTAAGTTTTAATTACTTTAAAATAAATATGCCAAACTCTATTAAATAAATAAAATCTAATTTTTGATGTACAAATACATTTTTGTTTAATTTAACCATTAAGGCTATTACAACGGAAGAGCCTAAACCTGTCAAGACGTTCATTCATGCCACTCATTTTATCGTTCCCGCATCTCAAATGCATTCTCCCGGATTTTTCTCATGGATGTCCTCAATTTGGGGTTCGATGCACGAGTTTTTTGGAAGAGTCTTCCGTCGCAGTCGTCGCGCTTCGGAATTTGATTATGATGACGGTTTCAGTCCAAGCATGGGAATTTGGACTGAACCCTTGATTCATGAAGGATCACCTGGAAAGAAAGCATTCATTCAGCTCATTGACGAACTCTGCCGCATATATTGCGACATTTGTCAAGATCATACACAAATGCTTAACTTCAAATTAACTGCGAAAGAGTTGTTGAAATTCGTTTTTGACGATTCGACTGGAATGAATTTGGTCGCAACACACTACTTGGATGCCCCTTTCCTTCGCTCTCTCCAAATGTGCGACCGCGATTAGTTAACAAAATTGTAAACGTTTCTAACAGAAGTAATTAAGAAAATGTTATTTAACTCAGTAAAATTCGTGAAAATAATCAGCAAAATCATCAATTACAATTAATTTTTAGAGTCCACTAGGTTGTATGTTAATAAATACACAGTAAAATTTTAATCCCCTAACTAAATTAATATTTAAAAATAATTTGAAATATCCAGAATACTAATTAGCGTAAAATAAAAATTCAGCAAATAAAGTAATCAAAAATTATTAGCCTTATTTCATCAAGTAAATATTTTATACACATCATTTTTTATTTCGGAATAGGTAAACTTGGTAAACATTAATACAAAATAAAATTAAGAAGCTACTACAGACAAAAGGGTAGAAAGATAATAACATTTAAGACAAATCAGCTATAAAAGAAAATAGCAAATTGCACTTATAATAAGAAAACAATTTTAACATTTATTAATCAAATATCCTATATAAACACAGTAGAATTTTAGCACTTTTATCAATCTACTTTTTATGATTAAACTGATAGCCATTTCGTTAATTGGCTTAAGATGGTTTTGCGAGCTTCTTTCAACTGTGGTAAATCGCTTGGAGCGTCGGGGTACATGTTAGCACAGTGAGCAGTTCCTGTTTCACAACAAAACATCATAAAAAACAATTAATTAAACGTTTTACTGGTATTTTTTCCATTATTTTTTTATCAGGGTAATAATATACCGTCAATGAATATCACAACGTTGTCATCCGTAGTGTCATTTTGACTTGTAATTCCAAGAGCATGCCAAGGATCAATGTTTCCATTTACAAATATTACTCGAGAAACTTTGATCTTTTTTCCACCATAATATGCATTAGTCCACTTGAATTCCTTTTCCAAGAAAGTTTTGTTGAATCTGATGTAAAGTTATTTTTCATTATTTTAAGTTAATTTTAAACATAAAATAAAAAGTAAAAGAAAACGAAGAATTAGCAAACTTGATTTCTGATAGTTTCATACCTGGTTCCATAAATATCTCGGCACTGTTTGATAGAATATGAAATCGGGAATTCTTTCCCAAATGGTTGGTCTTCCAAATCAGAGCTTTGGAAAAATCCGAATTCAGTGCAAGTCTGCCATGTCCATTGTCTCTCCCCTGATGCTACAGAACTGTTCCAACTTGCTTGTTGCATTTCCTTGATCATTTTGCTGTATTTATAATCAGTGCAATTTTTCCCCGTAGTGTTCAACATTAAGTCATTTACTAATGCATATCTATCCAAAGGTGATGTGTCATCATTTTCGGAATTTCCAGTTGAATTTGTTGTCATAATATCACAAAGAGTTTTAATAGTAATGTTAGCAGTTTCTGATCCTTCCCAAGCCCTGTTGTCTTCATTGTATTGAACGATATCCATAAAGTTTCCAGCAATGGTCTCGAAAAATGCGGCGACATCTTTACTGTTTCCTCCATTTAGTGGGTCGCATAGTCTGTAAGGAAATATCAATTTGAAAAATAATAAACTATACTAAAACAGATGTAAGTAAGTAGCGTCAGTTGTTGGGGTGTCTGGAGACACTTATTTATAAGTAATTAAAAAGTTAGTCATTAGCAATAAGTACTTGAAATCCTTTTGCAGCATCCACCATCCTGATCGGCGCTTCAAAAGACCTTCAGCAGCTTCTACAGCCAACTTTATTTGATCGATGCATTCAGAATTTGTTCTTTTGATCGAATCGCGAACAACTCCAAGATAGTCTATAAAATACGAAAACATTATTAGCTTTCTAACGGAATTGAAAACAGATTTTGTAGAAGAGACCTGGCTGTTTCTGTCATCTGTAAGAAAGGAAGGTTTGACAAACCTTTAAAATCCAATTCCGCAACAAGTGGAGCAGATGTTGATACAGCAATATCAACCAAATGAGGATATTTAAGACGATACCATGCTAGAAATACCAATTGGAAAATGAAAAATAACTTAACTATATCCGGACAAGTAATAATTCAATTTCCTTAAAGAAGTAAATGCCTACCTGCAAGGCTTCCAGGGTAGCTCCCTCCAAAGGCAACCCATTTGTTGTCCTACAATGAAATTTCAAGTACATAATGGTCATTTTAAAGTTCGAGAATATAATATTTATTTATGCGTGTACATGGCTGGCATATCTCAGAATTACATTTTAGGATGGGAAAATCCTAATAAATATACAAATTCATTATTAGCACGAAAAATTTGAGCCAAGGGGCCAAACCCTCCTAAAATGCATCAATTTGCATGATAATCATTTACGTTGACTCTGTGATAGTGATAAGTCACAAAATATCATGAGAAATTAATTCAGAGAAATACAACTTATTTCATTCCTCAGTATTTTTTGAAACGATTTTTTCCAATAATAATTATATAATTACGTTATTTTTGAAAGAATAATAGCAGACAAGGGCATATCTAGTATCTAGATTACCGAAATGCGGGTACAAGTGGTTCAGTGGGGTTACAGAACGGTAAAAATTTAGTGGCCACAATTTTTTTCAAACAATCCGTTTTTCCGGACTCTGTTAGAACTATAAAATATAGTTACGCCAATAAGAGACTGATTCTGAATTTAAGAGGGTTACAAGTAAAACTACTCCACATGCAATTACGCCCTTGTCCACAATGAGGCACAATGTTAGTAAAATTAATATGTATTTGGGGATTGAAAATCCTAAAAGAGATTAAATAGAAAGTTTTTATGTTACTAACAGTCAAATTGTATTTTTCTTTCATTCCTTCTGTAAAAGATGCCAAATCTGCGAGTGCTTGTTCACTGCTAAGGTACTTCAAATTCGTCAACGAAAGATCTCTGAAATACATAATTGCACGTTTATTTTCAGAAATGGGCATGATTTTAGTCAAAAAATTAAAATTGAATTGAATTTAGTAAAATATATTAATAAATATTTCAAGTAATTTTACGGTGTAGGTCGACTTTGTCCATAATAACGATGCTCTAATTGAAAACACAAGGCATTCAATTGTTGTGCGTAAGTTATCCAGGCACCTTCTCTCATCCACTTAGAACTTGCTTCTCCTTCCCCTCCAATCATCAGAAAAACGGGTCCTCCAGGTTTGAAATATGCGTCGTTAACAAAATATCTCTAAAAAATTACAACTTTCTGATAGTTATTTCTCATGGAATCAGTTATATCCTCAATTAGCTCATCTATACCTAAAATCCCTTATATTATGTAATTTATTGAAGTATTCAAGCAAATGAATCTTCCATGCAAACAAGACATACTTGTTTCCACTGACGGACATCTGAAGGGCTGTAGTGGTCCAATTCTTGATCGAACCACAAAGTATCTTTATCATCCTGTAATCCAACTAAAGATTCCTGCTCTAAACCTATTTGATTTTTCTTGAAAATTCTTCCCCTATAAAATCTTTCTGCAGCATCACTTTGGGAAATCAATCCCAACAGTACCACTGCAACTACACCTTGTAATATCACCGAACACGTTTTCATTTTCCTTTGCGAAATTCACTGCCAAACCTTTAAAGAAGATTTCTAGACTAAAGGATTATTAGCGTTCCAACATATAAAACAAGACTACCTAGAAATGCTCACAGTATGAAGTACGAACTCTCCCGTGTGTAGCTTAAATATTTTATATTATAGAGATTATGAAATTAGGATTGTATCAGTAGCATAGGCGTAGCCAGGATTTGGTTTAGAGGGGAGGCAAAATCAAAACATGAGGTATATATTATTATTATTATTTATTGATTCAAAAGACTCATACAAGGTCCACTTCTAATATTAAACATTAAAATACCATTAAAGAATGCTGAAATTAAATTAAAAATGCTACAATTAAACTAACATTATGAATGCTTTGAACTTTAATTAGAATTAGTGAAAAGTAATTTTCTCCATTCAGATCACAGATCAGACTCTATAAAATGTATAGATCCAGTACTACATTTAATATAGTATGCATAATATATGCATAAAATTTCGCGATTTTATGTACTGTTTTGGTAAAATAACCTTTTCCACATTCCAGGGGGGAGCAATTTCCCCCTTTCCTCCTCTGGCTACGCCAGTGATCAGTTGTATCCATATAAAGTATAAGTAGGAGCTAAATATACAAAGGTATTTGCACTTTCTGTATGGTTCATCTCATGCATGAAAATAAATGAAAATGCCTTATAAAGACACATGCAAAGACTTGTACGGGGGGTACTGTGGTGGACTCACCGGAGTGTTACATTTACGCTAACTGGAGCTGCAGGGATGTATTAGAAAAAAATATTTAGCTCCACAAAATACATGATCCAACTGTTTGAATATTGTTAGCTACATAAAGTATACAGTATAATACCTATGTGGAATATAATGGTAAACAAAATAACATGAGGAGCATGTGGAGTAGCTTTAGTACACAGTTCATGAGTAGTCTTTATAAATCATTTTCATGTTTAGTATTCTCCTTAAACATGAAATGATTCCTGCTCCCTGTGACCTGTGGAATACTGAAGTGATAATAATGAAATGATTCATACGATTATGTATTATGATTCATATAGCTTATGGATTGTTTAATATACGAGTATAAGTGATACACAAATGCAAGTTTTTCTTAGTCTTGAAACAGAAGTTATGCCATGCTATTTGCCATATTGCCATACATATGGCTTATACAGTCCCCATCCCATGCACGATTACACTCATTTGTCATAGCATGCATAGGCATAGGCATTCACAATATGTATCACTGTCTACAATAACACAATAATACAAATGTTGTCTCATCTCACGTCGACATCATAATTTCATATGCTTCCACACAGTTCCACAGAGTAATGTAGTCTACCAATGCAGTAGGCTAAAGGTAAATAAATTATTTGTGTTATTACACATTACACTAGGCAATACTCACATAATTTAATTATTAATTTGTATTCAATGCGTTATTATCAGATTTTTATATAAATATACTCTAGGTACTAATCGTAAGTATATGTACAAGTAGGTAGACAAGGTATAGTTAGATACAGGTACAAAGGTACATGTTTGTTTGCAGATAAGACAGCTGGAAGATGGTGTGTTTTGGACTACGATGTTTTATAATCTCTTAATAGTTTTGTAACTTTGACCTGTAAACAGACATGGTTCAGGAACATTGAACAAACATGTGGAAACATATAATATTTATATATTATTTTGTACATGTATTAATTGTATGTATATCATGGTGTAGTTATTATGTGCATGTGTTGCTAACCGCTATTTTGATATATTATTAGTAGTAGCACCCGTCAGTGAAGGTCATAATATTCATTTTGACATCTGCTCATTCACATAATTTTTATACTTTTTCGATATGCATTACGAATTTGCATACATAAATCATGTACATTATACAACTAGAATTAGACCGTGTCCGCGAACTGGCACCGGGGAAACTGGCACCATGACAAGTGGTACCAAATGCATGGAAGGAGTATAATATATAGGATTGGTCGATTGGACATAATATGATTGCCACCCTATCCCCAGCATAATCCAGAAAATGTTAACAAGGCACTCGACACTATTTTGTAGAGAATTTTTTGCGAGTTTAGCAATGCCATCCAAATCGGGTAAAATAAATAAATAAGTAAAATATTGATGCCATATTGGAGATTTTATTGCGATTTGAAACTGAAAAATTGAAAGAAAGCAGTAATTTTATTTCCTGGAAAACTAACTACACGTTACCCGTAAAAAATAGAATGTGAAAATGAGTAAAAACAAAGAAATATATTACCTATGTCACAGACTTTATTCAACAGTTCTATAAGTATCTACAAGATGGTTATTTAATTATGTATTTATTTGTATCTAATAATACCTCCAAATCATAAATAACATCATCTAAAATAAAATTGTGATTGTGACTGATCTATAAGAAACGCACTGTGAATTAATTTATGTCGTCACTAATGTCACGTCCAAAACCAATGTTACGTCTATCAATAAAACTAGCAATTACTAAAACTACTAAACCAAAACCAAAGGAAAATAAATGTGGGTTAAGTTACAACGCAGGTACAGTTAACTGATAATAATATTTGGTTGGAAACTAATGTACTACTGGACAAATAAAATACATATGTACATTCAACGATATAAATACACTGAGGATTCCTTGAACAGTTTGATTATAATAATCACTCTTATATTCACGTCAATTCATTAATACGAATAGGTATAAGGTAAGTATAATCGTAAAATTACACATTTTATTATGAATATTATTTATTTTAGATCTAAATTCTTCTATTATTGATCTAAGTGTTTACTGTGGTTGACTCTGCTAATGGGGCGGACCCCATGGACGTTCCAGCATGATGACGACCTCTGCCTCCCCTCTTCGTTCGCTTTTTCTGGACAATATTGGTTGGTGGATTCTGTTGGTTAGCGCTGCCGGTACTTCCTACAAGATTAGTATTGTTGCCAATTTCCAAACCGTTATTTGATGTCTTCCCCGACACTCCATTCGTAACATCGTCCTTTTGTGTTGTCGCTGACGAACTTGGCGCTGCATTTTCATTGTTGGTGGTAGTAGCAGAGTTTGAATGCGGCATAGTTCCTCCATGATGGAGAGGATTCAGGTTCTGTGGATTTTTAGGAGCGTTTTTGATAGGCTTGACTCTACCTCCTTGGTGAGTGACCCCAGAAGAAGCCATAGGTATCAATTTTGTGATATTTCCAACAGCTTTGGTTCTTCCTTCTCGGAAAACCTTTACGAATGATTAAAAATATATTGAAAAGCATGAACTAAAGCAGAATAGGTATTAATACTGTTAAGATCAATTTTCCTACCAGACGCTGGTTTATGTTGAGATATTCTGGATGTTTAATGAATTTGAAGTGAACAGAAGCTTTGTCGCCAGTTCTCAGGCAATCCTGAGACATTGAGATGATCGAAGCAGTTTGCCTGATGCTTCCACAATGTACTAAAATAAAACAGTAAATTATTAGCATAATATAATGTAAATTAAGCAAAGTAGTAAATCAATAATCAATAAATGCACATATTTCCGTGTAAATAAATATACCCATTGCTTGATAACGAGTACTAATGGTGGTCGGATGATGCAAAACTAAAATTTCTCCTTCAAATTCCCAACAAGCCACTGGATTTATAGATGGAGAGACTAAAACCATTCCTTTTCTTATTTGAGACCGCTTTATCTGCACTCATAAAAATATTTATTTTCATTTTAACCGTAAATCGTGTAAAAAATGTTTATTTCAACACAAAAGGTAGTATGAATCTGACCTTTTTAAGAGAGAAAGAAGCTGTTTGTCCGCCCCGCACTTGTTTAACAGGCATTCTCTTCCTATGAATGGACTTAATAGCAATAGGTTGGAAATGTCCCAAAGGGTCGGGTCCAAGAAGGAGAACGTCATTTAAAGTGATCGTGCCACGTAACGTAGTGCCTGATACCACTGTTCCAACTCCCTAAAAGCAACAAAATTAAAATAAAGTATACTTTTCAGAAATATTAATGATTTCATTTCATTCATTAATTCATTTCAACATGCCATTCATTTTAAACTTACAGGGACAGAGTATGTGTCGTCGATTTGAAACTCGGCAGGTTCATGTTCAAAGCTGGGTGTCCTTGTAGACAAAAGATTCATAAACATTTTTAATAGGTCCAAATTTTCTCCCGTTACGTTAGACACTTGGAAAACAGGACATAATCTGAAATAAAAATGATTGAATTGTAATATAATTAGTGTGACCTAATTTTTTATCTTATATCTTCGTAAAATTACCTTTCAGATACAAAATTTGTAGCCGACAGAACAACATCATCAGTGGTTTTTACTATCACTGGAACTTTTCTACAACCAGGAGATTTAAGAACCTTTAGAAGAAGCTGTAAAGTCTCTTGTAATACATTTGTCGGACACATGTCAATTTTTGTTACAACAACAAATACGGGCACACTTAAAGCCAAGGCTAAACCTAAATGCTCTTTTGTCATTCCAACAATCCCAGCATTAGAACCTACCTGTTAAAAGAATTAAAAGAATTCGAATAATGTTCCTTGCAATCATGCTTTTATCCACTAACACGAAATACAAGCTGGTAATTAATTGCACGAATTCTTAACTTAACGTTAATTACAAATCTTACCATAAGCATTCCAAAATGCGGCGAATGGCCGGTCATACCAAACACAGTAGTTTTCAAATATCGTTCATGTCCGGCCAAGTCTATGAATGTAATGACTTTGGAAGATTTTTCGCATATGTTTATCCAATCTAGAGAGCCGTGATCAGCCTTATTCACTACATTTCCTAAAATTATACAATATAATAAAAATAAATTATTATTAATTCTAATGACTCACAAAACACGTAATTTGCTACACAGTTGATCTCAACAAACCTTGATGATCAAATCCAAGAATGTCGTTCCCTACTGAAGACGTTCTTCCTGATTCCATTTCATGCTTATGACGAAACAGTTTCATTCTAGCGTGTCCTCGACCATTATCGAGTTCTCCATGAGTAAGGACCCCCAACAGGGTACTTTTGCCTGCATCCACATTTCCAACAACAGCAACTCTAATCGTACAAAAAATAACGATTTAATCAAAAATGTATAAGATAATATTTAGAGAATCTAATTCTCAGAAACAAGATTTAATACCTAATTTCTGTGAAATCTCTTTCTTCAGAGATTTTGCGAACCAAGTATTGAGCTGTAATCAAATCCTCATGAACCCGCTGTCTCAGTTCCACACAAGCTGCATCTAATGACTCGGCAACGGACTGTAACGTAGCCACCGATGCATCAAAATCTTCTTTTGACAAACCGGAATCCCCTAAAATGTTTTTCAAAAGTTATTGCACAGATACTTGATACATTGTATGGTTTCGTATATATATTTTATTCTGAATCAAAAAAGGCTAAAGTATACTCTTGCAGTTGCAAAATTGCGACACAAACAAATAAAATTATCCTCGATCTAAAAATTTTATAAATACGTAAGAATAACAAACCTTCAGATGAGTCTCCTATATTAAAAATAGTTTCTCCATTTCCTTGTTCGACACGTCCACGCACACAGCTGACAAGTTCATCAAACTCTTGTTCATTAGGGCTGATTAATGCAGTCTTGAAAATAAAAGAAACTTTATATTTAATACTATCCCCTAATTCGTTATTATTCATTCGTGTGAAAATGATGTGTATTTTTGTTTATTACCTTTGATGTTATTCCTAAGACCCCGGCAAGGGGTTTTGGCCTGTCACCCACTGGTGACAAAACCTGTGCTGTATCCAAAACAGCTGCCATCTTATCCAACAATTTCTTGTTCAATCTTCAACCAATTTTTTTGAAGATTTTCTTAAAGTTTACTGTGAAATATTTGTAACAATTGTATCCAGGAAATCACAGTACAGTTGAAAGCAATGGTCAAAAGAATCAAGATTCCAAACTCCAATATCTGACAACTGAAGCAAACTTTGAAAATGAATCTGAATATCAGCGTCAGTCTCCGAATCTTTTAAATGAGAAAAGCTAAAGCTCGATTCGGTGGTATCAAGTCACAATTGCTGAAGAACATTTCCTCCTGAATGGCTTTACATTCCACAAAATCCGGAAAATATAACACTGTTTGAATATCAAATATAGAAAAACTTTCTAACAAAAATTACGTAATTATCGTAAATGTTCGTGAAAAACAGTTATTTTGAACTGCCCATATGCTGCCTCGAACAGCTGAAGATACCCTCGACCACGTTAAATGCATAGGATTTGGATTATTTTGTGTACTTTCTTGTACAGGTAGAACTTTCAACTGTGTACAGCTGTTGTTTGTGTTGACTTCTTTTATGTTTATTATGTAATGTGCTGACTGCTTTCTCTTTGTCGCTTTTTATCTTTTAGCAACAATCCACCTTCATCAACCAACGTTTGAATTTTTTTATTTGTTACAAAAATTAATTGTTTTTCTCGTATCACAACAAACAAACAAATTAATTATGATTTTTGCTTTGATGATTGCAGGTTTCTTTCAACGTTTAAGCAGAGTCCCGCATTTCCTTAGCTTGCAAGTTTCGTCAAAAATATTACATTGGATATTTTGATCCGGGCTGCTGACTGCAATGTGAATGTGAATGTGAATGTGAATTTTATTTCAAGTGCAAAGTAACATCAGTAAACTGTTTTTCAGTTACAACACC
>JAQFYB010006045.1:0-12913 GCA_034694085.1 Pogonognathellus longicornis | reverse complement strand
AATTTTTGTAGTTTCCAAATGATCAGTGAAATGTTCGTATTTCTATGACAATTTTGGATGTAGTTTGAAAGTTGCTGTTCTACATCTCACCTCCTCATATTACATTTTAAATACCTGTACCTATATAAACGAACGTGAGATATTAATTTCCTGCGCAATTCATTTTACTTCATTGAATTTCGGTATTAAACAAATGTATTAAGTTGTGATCTATTTTTAAGTCTGAATACCTAGAATAAATAAACCTTTCTATAAAAACACATGGATAAATTGATTATATGAAGAGATGAAATTGTTTAAAATATTATTTTTGTATTGGCTGTGTATATTTTGTTAACATGATACAGTGTTTTTGTGTTTAGAGAGTGATGATTTGGTTATTGTACGCAATCTTACATAAAAGATGAAAAAAATACGAGGAAAATAGTATGAGAATGTACATAGACAGCAAATCACGTTTACATGAAAGGATATCAAGGAAGCATATGTATTATTAACGTAGGAGTAGGTAGGTAGGAACGGCTAAGTACAAGAGTATGCACAAAGTGATTGTGAGAGTGAGTCTACAAAACACAAGTGAAATGACGGAAAAGAACTTTGCAATTTCAACTCAACTCGCTCCTGCTCCTGTCTGTCTACGTCCCAAGAAAAGACTGATGCTAACTATGAACCACAAACTACAAACCAAGCCAATTCAACGCAACACAAAACAGGGCAACATCACCACATTACTTTACTACTCATTCTTCTATATATACATCCACATTAATGTACATTTCTATATATACACTATTAGTATAGTAAATACTACACATACACCACCAAATTGCAAAATAAAACTAGGCTACTAAAATCAAACTGTGTGTACAAATACACAACAAAAAGCTTCATCTACATACACAGTCCATTTCTATAACACAAAGCAACTTTTCTGATCACTTTATAAATAGTATGTAGGTACCTATAGCTAAATAAATAGCTGTATCTTAAACACCTCTACTCTGTATAATACACTTTATAAGCCTCGCCTTGATCTGTGTACTAAAGTGTAAACATGGTACTTAGTTAGACACTCTGAGTATGACAAATCCCCTCATCTTATTTTTACAATAAAAATCTCATACATACATACACATAAATGTACATATGGGTACCTGATGACATACTGACAGCTATATACTCGTACGTACCTAATCGCTTATTTATAACAAAAAACACATTACCTATATTTTAAGTAATAACAGTGATACACGTTTTTATGTGAGTACCTACATCCTTTCTAAGTGAGACATTAGTTTCTGAATGTATTTCAACGCAAGTGCCATAACTTTGATGTGCTACGTATTTAGACTACAAACACAGGTTTTATTTTAAGGTTTATGCAAAAAATTGCAATGTATTGGAAGCAGTTTAAATACATGTGTAGTTAAAAAAGTTTAGAACACAATGCGTATTTTCTTAGCACACATTCATGTAGTATGGCACTTCACAGAGTTGGTATGGGCATGCCTTCATTTTTACTGTCGCTCTATGACAGAGAGTGGATTCAGGATTCCAAAATTCCAATTCAGTATTTTCCTTATGCATTATGCTATAGTGTCATAGTGTGTGGTAGTTCATCTGGGAATAACAGTCAATGGTAATGCAATGTGTAGTATATGGTGTATTACAATAGATGTATGTTTTTAACACAAAAGAAGTCTTCCCTCTTGAGTTGCGGTTGAGTCTGCAAAAGAGATTTTGTTCATTCTACTACTAGCTCTCTTGTTTATAATTTTACACTTACCATTAGTGTACGACTATCTGTACACACATACACTTCAACCTAATGCAAAACTTCTTATGGGCTCTTGTCCTGGTCTCGTATAGCAGTTTGGTGTTCAGATGATGGTCTCTGTCCCAGTGCCCCATATCTCAAATGCATTCATATCATAACACAGTTAATAGTAGTAGTACCAATATGTTCTAACATTAAGTATACTACAATTTGTACTAATATCTATACAAGTGTATAAAGAATACATAGTGTATTCCTATATAAATCTGTTTAAGCACTTGTCATGTGTCATACATAAAATATGCACAGCAAATAAAATGTTTGCCCTAGTCATACTTATGCTAGTTACTAGTTATAGTTACTGACATGTACGATTCGTACAGAGTTATTAGTTACTACTGAAGTTGTGTTCATCGTAAAATATTAAAAATTAGAGGAGAATTTTTTATGAAGCAATTACAAGTTTATTACATTTTTCAAAACTTTATGCATTTTAACTTTTACACTTATTTAGTAGATTAAACCACGTCGGTATGTTTCATACAGCAATTTTGAGTAAAATATTACAGGGAACGTTGTAAAATTTTTATGAAATGTTTATTGTTTACTTTATAAAAATCATGCCATGCATAATTAGCTGGATTAGTATAGTATTTGGGGATAATCTTTCATTGGTTGCATGCGTTTAATTTTTTTTGGCAAACTGTCTTAATAAACAAAGCTCGAGGATTTTCTTCGAGTGATTTCATTTCTTTCATTTTGTGAAAGGAAAACTTTGGTGACTGGTTTAAATGTTGTCACCCATGTTTCCCTTTGGTTAAAGAAAAGCTCACTGAATCTGTTTACACAATAATATATGAGTGTTGTGGCTGTCTGCTGAAGTCTACTGCTAAAAAGAAACTGCTCTAATGTCTTTTAGTAGTTCAGTTTGTTATCACAACACACCAATCGTACACACATGCTGTCACAGTTCCTACAGCTAATATTATTAGTACCTACCTATATGCAACTGGAAACACGTAATAATACCCTAACATATAATTGAACTTACAGTGTAGCATAAGTACAAAAAGTTTAATAAGTATGTGGGTAGAGTGTAGACCACGAATAAGTATTTGGTGCTATAAAACATACACATAGAGCTCTGCCGCTAAAATAACTACACTGATATTAAGCAGAATGGCAAAAGTGTATATTTTACACCGAGATATTCATTTTTGGCAAGGCACATGCTTTGACTAAACTGTGTACAAAAGCACATGCAAAAAATCGTGATTAGTAGATCAGAGAGTTGACAAAGATTGGGAATCGTTTCAAAATGTGAGTCACCCTTGCATCATGAGCATTTCTTACTCAGTCAGACTTGTGTAACAAGCGACAAGTAGAAACCCACTTTGTGGGTTTAGTTCATACATTGTAAAATTAGTTTATACTTTGTAAATACCATTTGTAGACTATAAATAAGTATAATATTTCTATACCGGAAATATTCTGATTCAAACTCACAGTTGAACTCTGACGTGCATGGCTCTGACAGACAAAAATATTTCAAAGTTCACAATAATTGTATTACTAATGTCACAATGGTTCAAGTTGCGTAAAAGGCTTTGTATAACGAGATAATTGAATTCTAATGTCAACCAAGATATATCTAACTACCTATATCCTTCTATGTAATGAAATGCTTATATTTTAGCATAAAATAGCAAATGCATAATAATTAAACATATTATACCTTTGCTAACTCACTATATACTACAAGATTATAGTTCATAGTGCATTAGCACAACCACACGCTTACACATTACACACACTCCTTACTTTTCTGCATTGCAGT
This sequence comes from Pogonognathellus longicornis, assembly GCA_034694085.1. Taxonomy (NCBI): domain Eukaryota; kingdom Metazoa; phylum Arthropoda; class Collembola; order Entomobryomorpha; family Tomoceridae; genus Pogonognathellus; species Pogonognathellus longicornis. The sequence goes on along the minus strand of JAQFYB010006045.1, from coordinate 9,299 downwards.
CCCTTTACAGTTTCCACATTGCAAGATTAAACATTATACTTGATTATACATTGTAAATGACTATACAACTAAAGGTACTATACATATTTAAGAGTGTAATTAATAAGACGACTCTACTGTTTATGTCTTTGTTGTGTGTAACACGTTGTACTAGTTGTAATAGTTGAAGAGAGACCTTTTCTGCTCATTATTTGCGTCGAGGAAATCTAAAGAACGACAAAACGTAGTGTGTGTCTTGTTCTTGTTCAGCTCTGATTCTCCTGTGGATCTTTATCTTTTATAAAGGCAACCACGACGCTATAGCAAATTATACGAACGTGTGTGATGCTATACAATGTATAGAGTACCTACTTTGCTGTAGAGATACACAAAGTCGCGTTTATATTTTGTCACATAGCATTGCTAATTTATGTTTGTGTTAAGCAACTCAACAGATAGCCATAAATAAGCATTTAAGATAAGTGAGTATTCATGACGATACGTAAATAGGTGCGAGTATCTCAACTAGTATAGTACAAATAGTAGGAGGCTTTACTACACACAGACACGAAAGAGTTTAAGTTTGCGGTAGCAGAATCAACTATTAAATATCTTTGCAGACTTTAGTAAGTATACAGTATTATAGTAGAATTATTCAGTTATATTTGTATGTATAGTATAGGAAGGATAAAGTGTGAATGTGTGTGTGTGTGCTATAGTTGACGGTATATATCCTAATCCATTAGAAAACATTGAAGCTTGGGGAATTCTCTAAAGTCCTTTTCAGTACTACTAATCTCTCTGCAGGGAACTCCCGGGCTTTTCCTCAAAAGATTTATTCTCCATTTGTATTCAAGGTTTTCCTCAGATGAGTTTTCCTGTGGACCCTGAAATTCGGCTAATGGATCGCTTGGGAGATTTTACGGCTTATAGTTCACTAAAACTACTATACACTCTCACTTTACTTGCGCTGCGTGTGTATTACTCTTTATATTCAAAATTACGATACCTATATTACAAGAGTCAGTCTCCTTCCTGAAATCTTCTCTGCTAATTTGCATATTTCACTCTCGGCTCTCTAGATTTTGCAATTTCCACGCATCCATATTTATATATACCTATACATATGCAATAAAAATTTGATTCAGATTCATTATCCATTGCCTTGTTCTTTGAAATCTTTTAATTTCATATTCCTGTTACTACGAATATCTAAACCTGAGTTGCTAACTAGAAGGTATTCAGGTAGGGAACGTCTAAATTTATACATTACTATACATTACGATACTGTACTAAATGATTTGTAAACGATTGTAAAGGCTGCGGCCAAATCAATCATTGAATAAACTCAATAATAATAAATAAAAAAAATACTACGAATATCACGTAGTTTAGATTAGTACTAAATAGTTTATTTGAGATGCTGACAAATCTAGAAATGGTATAATCATTTAAATTTAACGATATGATCATATTTTTCTACACGTTCACAAGCTGAAATAAATGATGTAGAACATAGAATAAGTTGTTAACTGCAATTTTGCGTTGCTTATAAATATTATTATCAACTTATGCGAATATCAATTACACGACACAATTTTCTAATGTAGATGTAAATGCATGTGTCACTTTTACTGGGGTATAAAAAATGCAAATGACATAATAAGTCTCACACCATGTTCCTAAATCCTACCATGTGATTTCACGTTGAAACAAGTTCGCGCATAGTAATTATCTCTGAGTCTGAGAGCACATTACTTTATTACTAGTAGGTACGCAGGTGAATAAATTGATAGTGAAATGAATGAAGAAGACAGCTTGGTTGTGTGTGTGTGGTTGGTTGTGGATGTGTGCAAAACAGAATGTTACCAGACATAGACGAAGCGAGAGAATCTCTGAGCGTCCCAACAAGTGAAGTCATGCAAAGAAATGGCAAACATACACCAATAGCACGTGAAATGAAAATTTTCATGCCATGTTACATTCCCAGCAGCATTCTAGTCCATGTGTGTTAGTGGGGTGTTCACGATGCTCTGTAAATACAAACAGACGATTTTATTCAACATTTCGGTCAAATTGGATATACAAGTACTGTTGGAGATGTTACCATGCACGGATATTATATAATGCGTATAAATAGGTATGCTGTGTGCATACTGTGATGAAAAATATTCTATGAGCATTTGCTTTGCTTTACTGACTCTTGTGACCAACATACTGGAAAATTCTGGAGATTTCGTTTCGCACAGATTTGAGTGCCTTTGCTACGACTACGACTACCAGGAGGAAGAGAGAAAGAGCACATCTAACCTACATTTTTTGCTCCAGGAAAGTAACCTCGGGAATTCGATTAGCATAAAATGATAGCTAGGTATATTTTATACTTAGCTATATACTTATCTACATACTTTAGCACATTTTATGTATGGGAATTGCTTAGTACTTACTTTGCTTTAGTGTGTGGGTGGGAATTTAATATTTATATAGAGAGATGAGGAAATATATACTATAATACAGGCATCTTTAAATGAAATTATCTCTCAAATCCTGATGGTAAATTGAATTATATTGTAAAATCTTTAAAATCTAGACCTGGATTACTGTGTAAGAAGCTTTTTCCATTTTATACATGGAAACAGCATTTTATTCGGTTCTTTTAAATTGTCTGCCAGTTTTTATCATACTACTTAGAAATACAGTACATAATTGTATTGCATTGCATTGTACTATCCAAACTACAAACAAGCAAAAATATAAACGTCCATAGTTTTTAATTATTGAAAGTCAATTTTATTTTATCTATACCTTTAGACAGATGCTTTATTGATGCTAACAGTTTAAAAAAATCTGCAACTGAGTTCTTTAGTTATAATGTGTAATTTTGCGAATATAGAATGACTCATTGTTTATAAATCAAGTTAACACAGATTTTTTAGCAAAGATTGTGGCGAATACTTTAATAGGAAGGCACTAGCTGTGTGAAATAAAAGAGATTTCCAGAAGAGAAGGAAAGATTGGATTAGAGTAGGCGCTACATTAAACAGATTAAAAAAGTGTATTGGACACGTAGAAGGCGTGCGGGAGTTACGTTACTGCATCCTCTTCACACATTTCCCTTTCCCGTCTATACTACAACTTAAAATCTGAACTTAAGCACACGCATGTATTTCGTGATATTGCAAAGTCTCGTACATTACATGTAAAGCATCTTAATGTGATCCACACTAAGTAATTGGTTCTAGCACTGAAAAATACTTTTATACTTAGTTGCTACATCCTCATATTATCCATTCTCCTAAAAGCCACCACAATGTATTACCTATGCATATAATTTTTCTGCTTCATTCTGAAAGCATACCTAGGTATGGTACATTGCGTAATAAGCTTTTAATACAAATGGTAAATCAATCATTTAATCTGTTATGTTATATAAACCGATATATCAAGCATTTCTATTCTACATACAAACTCTTTCTATAAACAAAGAACCAAATTTTGCCATACCTTTTAAAAAGGATTAGCACTACAAAAGTATATGTAACTTACATTGACGTACTTGACATTGTCAGTGAAGTTGTTTTTTGTTTACTGCCGTGATGGAAAAAGTATAGCTTGGATATTGCAGGATTCTACTGTAAGTATACTATACGGATATTATATAAATAACAAGCGTATAGGTTGAAAAGTGCGTCTCAGCCACAGACACGCTGCATATAAAAAGATATAAACATGCAATATACGAAAAGGCTCTTTTTGTATGCATGACCAACTATTAACACAGTAGTTATGAGTCAAGAGCATAATAAAGCATAAGAAAGAAAGTGGAAAGAACGCAGTAGTTCAATGGGACTAGGTTTATTACTTAGGTATGTAATACTAAAGAGTATGGAAACAAAGCCTGGAGCATCAGCATCGTATCTTAATATCTCCGTTGTGTATAGTCTATAGTGATTTATAAAGACGCATTGACTTTTGTATGAATGGTATATACAAGAGATACGATAGTTTTAGGTACTTGCTTTTGTGATGCAATAACTCAAGCAGAATTCAAATGCATAGCACTAGAGCAGTGGAGTAGTGGGTAGAACTGACGAAATAAACTTTATATCGTAGTAAACCTACATACATGCTACACACATACACAGTACTTTGTAAAATGCTTTTGAGTTGAGACTCTGCGATGAAAGGTCTGGACAAAATGCAGATATTTTATATGTAAAAGGATATACTTGTATGTACAAGTGTACTGGATATAAAAGTAGAATTTTATACAGACTCTCCATGTACACACTCCAGCAAGAGCAGCACATACGGCAAAGGCAGGCGAGTCGGTTGGGAATGTGCGCGTGCAAATAACTTTGAGATTTTGGGAAGGTTACTCGTAAAGTTGACGGAGCAACTACAATGTGCGTTTTAATTTAACTCAGAGCGAATTAACAACAACAAGTAGACCATCCACTACATTACAATGCACTACACAATAAACATCTAGTACCATTTTCATTTCTACCAATCAACTTTTGAACTTATCATTCATTATCTCACTACGACTGAACAAGTGTAGTAAAGCTGTTCTAAAACCCATACATAAATATCTAGTATGAATTATACCACCCTATACGCCTTATTGGTGTGTTATACAACTTCTATGGCGTCGCAGAGAATGGAATACACACAGTACAATTCCAGCGGAGCCTTCTTTCATTAAAATGTTACATAATACTAAGTGTATTATGTATATTCATAAGTATTCTTGGTAGATATTTGTATAGATACATGTACTGTAGTGTCTGTAGTGTATGTTAAATATAAGCTCACAGTTATTAGTGTTTGCATTATGGTATAAATATAAATAGTACGATGATAAATGTAAATGCGAACACACTTGTTATATAAAATGTAGTGGTATGTTTTTCCTAGTGTAAATCAGTCGTCACTTCGTTTACGTTTGACATTACACTGGCAAGATAGTGTTTATAGCTGGTGGTGTTGGTGAGAATTGCAAGTATCAATACAGCACACACTCTCGCATTCACACATGCTACCTATAATATTTGTAGTAGTAGTATTTACAAGTATATTCGTAGTAGGGCTGGAAGTGTAATTTTCTGTCGAGCGTCTGGTTTGTTCTGTTCGTGTAAGATTTGGGATGATGCGAAACAAGTTTTAGTGTGGTGGAACGTATCAATGGATGCCACACCCACATGCTCCTTTCAAGATCACTTATTTTTAGCTCTCGCTCTCTGAAAGTCTGAACAAACAATTTTGATTTGATCTGAGGCTGCTTGTGAAACTAAACGCTCTACATTTTCTCTCTTTACCTTTGAACACTCTGTACACAGAGAGTGTCTGGAGAACACGGGAGGAATTTGTTTTATCTAGGTTTCACATTGTTTAGACATTTCGTCGTTTTTTCTCAGGTATTTCTATTTCTGTATCATTCCACAAAAACTTACCCTTATCGATTTGAACTACTATGTAGCTATATACAACTGTCAACCCTTAGCTGTTAATAGCAAAAACGTAAAATGTTGTACAACTGCTCTATCTTTGTAAAAGTGCACATTGTGCAGATGAAGCCGGATACACATTAAAGGTACATGGCATATAGGTAGGTATATAATATGTACTACCTATTACCTATATATAAATACATAAAAAAAGTATATTTTGGCAAGAGCAAATGGCTTAAATGCTTAAACAACTGTAAAGGCAAATGTCCGCGTCATGCAGGTGGAACACACTGTCTTTTGTCAATAAATGCCACACAATTACAAATACAATAGCACCATGTTGTATGTAGTTAGTAGTATGTGTGTAGAATATGTCATGTAAGTTCTAGGCTGTTTTTATAAAAAAAAGTTTTTGTTTGCTTGCCGCTGTTGCCTTGTAAAAATGTATCACCAGCATCAGCATTATCATCAATGACGGTTGTATTTATACAATCTTATATATTTAGTGTGTAGGTAATGCATTATTATCAGTGTGTAGTACATTACCAGCGTTTTGCTATTATTTGTGTTTACGTAAGTTTTTGTGTTGTATAGAAAATGTTTGCATTGCTTTTGACATTGAGTTGAACTTTGGCTATCAAAGTCGAGCGTACCATTTTGGGATTTAGTACTTTTGTTACTAGGTAGGTTCAGGTTCAGATCGATAAGAGTGCACACATAAATAAATACTGGTGTAGAATGTAAAATCTATCATATCACACTGATAATACATTTATATGTGCTGTACTGCGTGTACTTCATGTATTTGTAATGTACGTATGCATGTACTTATAGCATAATTTACTTTTTACCTTGCATTGTACCAACAATAAAATCAGCTTAAATACGATACACAACAAATGTAATAAACTGAGTAATGTTAATTGGTTTATTTCTGTACCTATCTGTTTGTACATGTTTATCAAAGAAATAATATCACATTACAAATGCATCAACTATAGTATGCCTACTTAACTTCACCTGTTGTATGCCTACTTCACATTATTTTTGATAGATAGAACACTGCAGGCTCTTTATCATTATTTTTCTTTATCAAGGAATTATGAGTGTAAAACACGTGCAATAAAAATTGTTTTTCATAACACCTATACCTATGCAAACAACAAATTGAGATTTAAACTTCATTAACAATTTCCCTGATTCTTTCCGGAGACCAGAGATTATGATTTCATTTTTTTACAAAAAAAGACACGTAATTTCTTCCTGAATAATTAAATTGATAATGAAAATCACTACCTATGATATTAATGCAATCAATAGTTTAAAATTAGTAGGGAAGTTATTAGGTACATAATACTAGTTCAATGTTTGTGTGAGTTTATTAATCTATTTGTGTAAGTATGTGAAGGAATAAATATTGACTATTTATTATCAGTTCATATAATAAATTAGTATGTAAAAGACATTGTACACATTTCTGTGTGCAGCTCACGTAACATTTTTTCTATTGTTGCTTGTTCGTACAAAGTCAACATATTAATGTCATGCTTACTGCAAACAAGCTCTTTGATGTTGCTTGAGTTAATAAAGACATTATATATATGTCCTATTTATTATTATTTTACCTGTTTACTTTATAACATATTAACATTAACACAAGTAATAAAACAAATGAGTATAAAGAAAATGTTTCTGTATCTGTAATGACATAATAGCATTGTACATGCTAAACAATTAAACTGACTATTTTATTAGTTAAGAAATGAATGTTGAAGTTTAGTTTGTATATTTATGTCCTAGCTTGATATTGAGAATCGAGAGTAGGTACACTTAGAAATATTAACAGTAAATACACTACACACATACAGATACATACATTATCTGTGCATAAATAGTACACTTATATATATTCTCGTGTTGTCACGTCCTGATTTATATGAGGTAATAGTTTAGAATTAGCATATTACAATAATTATGTATTGACTTGGGGTGGGTGGGTGTATTCCAGGTCATTTTCAATTCTATCTGCTAAGGTCATCCTTCAAGGAAACAAACTCCGTGTGAACTTTCATTCATTCAGTGTGGTGGTTAGCCATGGGAATTTAATAGCTAGGACGAACCATAAAAAATAATATTTATAGGTATCTCCACACACAAAACACAATTCCTAATATAATTCCGTATTCTTATAATAATATCATTATTATATAACTGTGCAAAATCACAATGTCTCACAATGCACAAAGGGAGTGTAACGCTATCGATGTGCCAACAATTGTAATTCATCTTTTAATTAATTCCCTTCTACTAAACGAACGTCACTTTATCTCATGCTATTATAGCATTGTGTGACTTGACTTTTCTACACACTGCAGTTCTCCTATCTCAAATGTTATTGGCAATGTTGGCTTTGCTTTTCGTTTTGGCTTGGCTCTGTTCCTATTTGTGTGTTATGTTAGTTATAGTGTGCTATAGTCTTGGCGGTGTGTGTATGTAGGGCTACTATTTATGACAATAGTGGAAATAACATAAAATATACTTAATATTATGTATGAGAAGTGGAGTGGACTATGAAAATAAAATCAGGTTAAAAACACAACACATTTAAAGTGTTTATGCATTTCTTACCCTCCAAGTCAGTTTGCGTTCAGTTGTTATTATTACTTATTACTATTACCTTTACAATGTAAAAATCATATATACATTGTGTTAAAATACATTAGTACGGATACACAGTATTTTGTTTGAGAATATATGAAATACATATGTGATGCATGTACTTAAGGGTAAAAACGTTAAGATAAGCTTGATGCATATTGCGTAGTAAATTATGGCTGTAATTTAAGTATTATCAACTTTATTACATAATTTTTGCTTATGTCTACGTTTTCAAGTTGAATTTGAGTGTGTAGTCGAGTCGGTGTGGTGTATGGTATGTAGTAGTTATATGAAGCCTTGGCGCACTGCGTGGAAAATGGATGAGAGTGAGTCAGACAGAGCAAAACCAGATGTTTTTACTGTTTTAACTTTCGCTTTTATTAAAAATTCGTTTATAATGGATGTCTTGTCTTGTCTGCACCAGATATTATTATTATTATCATTACATGTCGGCATTTTGCACTCTTTCAGCTTATTAGTAAGTAAATGAAAAAGCGTGAGCCATTTTCTTCCTATCTTATTTAACGAACATTTTATTAGCTTTTGTAGCTACTGTGTTAACTGGCTACTGTATTCCATTATTCTGCTCTGAATAGCAAAATGGACTGCTGAATGCACTTTTATGAAGTTGACTCACTTAAAAATACACAGAGGATCTTATGTAATACACAATTTTGTTTTAATAAAGTGTTTGTTGCCATTATACAGAATAGCCGTATCTAGGATTCCTTTTCCGGAAGACTAACAAAATCTTTTGTGAGGTTAAATGATAAAATATAAAATTCTTTTTGGGGATTCAAAATAACTGTAGTAGGGGCAAATGCTCCGGTCCCCCCTTCAATACAGCCTTGGTTTCCATGTTCAAATTGCATATAAATGTATATAAATCTCACATACTATATAGTGCAATGTTTATTTTTCCACGTAATAAATTATAAGGTTATTTGAACACAAACATATTTTACAAGGATATTTTAACAAGGTATACAAAAAAGCAAAATTTTAATTTAATGATAAATAAATGTATTGTAATTTCAAGATTATTGTAATATTTTCTATTTGCGCATTAATATTACACATTGATTATTGCAAAATCTCAGAAAAAATGGAAAAAAAATATTTGTAAATATCTGTATATACCGCGTGATCAGTCTACACTGCTGTGGAGCTTATACATGGGCTGGACTTATTCCTTAGATAGCCCTGTTT
>JAQFYB010006044.1:0-12915 GCA_034694085.1 Pogonognathellus longicornis | reverse complement strand
AGGTAGGGCGACATTGTTTCCGAACAACCCCCACCACCTTCATTCGTCGTGCGTACCTCCATGATAGGAGATTTGTCCAACGTATAGAGTATGATTTTCATTTTCTTTGATTCTCAGCTTTATGTAGGCATATATATACCTAAAGGTACATTCACATATTATTTGCTCACAATTTGTTTCATGTGACCTTATTATCTGTTTCGTTCTCAAGTGTTATTTTCTTACTCCAGTCTTAAATTAACATCTTACACAAAACAGAGAGAGAGAGAAGGATTAACCGATTCTAAATTGTTACGCAATTGAGTTTGTTGTGCGTCTCTATTTGCAAAAGCCTTCGTATTTTTTAAATACCTACTTAATATTGTATCTTTAGGTCAATATTTTTAACTAAGTACAAATATGTATATCTGTTTAAATGTATGTACAGCGTTATAGAACCCAAAAATATTCTCTTGTATGCAATTCACTTAACACGTCTGATGGAAAAAGAAAAGTGTTGAAGCCATTTCCGTTAGCCAAAGTGTTAGCATCAATTTCGATCAACATGCTTTATGTTTGTGTATAATGATGGAAGTGAAGAATGCATGAATGCAAGTTGGTGTATGAGTCCAAAGTCCAAACGATTGTAAGACCTACCGAAACGGAAAAACGAAGAAAGTAGAATGGAATTCGAATTTGTGATTCATTTATTATTTAAACTCTCGGGTGAGTACAAAAATGTTGTATAAACTTTAGCCAGCATGACAATTATAAACAGACAAATAGTAGCTTCTAGGATCGAGTTAAGTGATCTAAATAGTATACATATTATTTATAATTTATAGTTTATATACATTCACACTGTTATCAACTGATTTTATACACACAATTCATTTTAAGAAGATCTCAATACGTTATAATAATATGTAAGTACCTACACATAGGGAAGCATTGTAGTAAACATTGTTGTAAAGGGAAGTGTTAGCCTGATGTATGTATAAACGAATGCGTATGAAAGATCATTCACAATGATAAAAGCATTTGGCTTTGTTTACTTGGCAAAGATACAATTGTCTGTTATTGCAGAATCCACAGTAGTACATGCTTTGGTACATGCTAAGGTATTATTAACACACAATGAATTTATCTGATTTACTTTATACTGAATTCTTGCTTATTTATAGATGTGGTACAACAAAAATGTATATAGAACTATGTAGGTAATAGAACATTAATAACTTTACATTAATATTAATATAATTTATGCATACTTGTGTATACCTAACTTAGTACAATATCTTCCTTCCCAACAAGAGGAGGGTAGCAGCCTTGATATAAAGTTGATACTTTATATAAAAATGTTTAAAACAGAAAACATTTCTGTCATTGAGAGATTTATCACTTTTCGGGTGGGTATTACATTTGTTATGTATATATTGACGGGAGTGCTTGATAGGAATTTATTCAAGAGAAATTAAAATTTTCTTGCAGAAATGATGGTATAAGTAAACATTGCAATTGATGCTAATTAATATTTCCTTTATCATCCTTTGCTTACTGAGCAGAACAAATTGTATAGTGAAATGCATTTGATAAATATTTACCTAACACAATTCTCAGGCTTGAATTGAGAAAAATAGGTTGAGATACCCATGAATAGATCCCATCTTTAGTCTTGCTCGAAAGAATGACTCGACTTTATGGTTAGCGGGTGGCATATTTATGACTGTGATATATGCGTGTGGACAAGACGTTCCGTTACCTTTATTTTTCCTCCTCACAATACCATAAAAATGGTGAAATAATGGCGAAGTAAATTGTAGCAGATGTAGCCAGGCTGAACAGGACGATGTATGGATATGGCTTGAACCATGTAAATGTGGAAGATGCCGCAAAAATGAAGGACATGATGATTGCCTGAAAAATTGGATACTTATTTGAACACAACAATTTTGTGGAATCATACATTTCATGGTTTCATTTCATCATTCATAAAATAATTATAAACATTGTTATTCTCAACTTACAATTGTAGATAAAATCAATAATGAGTTAGCTGGGAATTTGCGACTGACTCTGGTGTGCTGAATAACATACCACAAGATGACATATATACCACTAAAAAACAAAAGAAATATCAAATCTTTTAACGCAACAGGGAACCCTTGGTCATTTAAAAAGCAACGTTTTTATATCAAGGTATATAAAATATGTGAATGATATAAAATACAAAATATGTGAAAATAAAAAGACATACTATGCAGGGAAGCTGAGCCAGTAATACTGCTCGACAAAGGTGTGCAGTGACATCCTATAGAAAAAAAGAATTTAAGTGCTACCGGCAGATGTTTTGCAAAACATTGTTTTTTTCATTTTCCAAAGAAACACATTATTATACCTACCTACTTTAGAATGAATGCACCTATCAAGTTACCTAAATGTGATTTGGTTTTTTTCATACAAGATTGCAATCTCAGCAAACAAAATGAAGTAGTTAGTTTGGTTCATCATTAAATTGTATATGTATGTACTACAGTATTATTTTCTTCTTCATGTATGTACATAAACAGACTAATGTGCACTATCAGACACACTATACATTTCAGACTAAACTCTTAACACATACCTAACTTATATCCCAGATATTTGGATAATCTTGTACTAAAAACGAGTTTTGAAAGTGCAATGATACGACCCTGCTGCTTTATACTATCTGTACCTGTACAAGACATGCAAAACAAGAACAAATACAATTTCCTGTATGTAAATTGCACTCAAAATATTAATAGTAATGTTACTTGCATGAGAATCTCAGAAGACATTATACAGAATCCCTTTGAAAACATGCTAACCGTCTCAAATGCATTTTAAACTAGAGTGCACCATTGTATCTTCAAACATGCAAAAACATGATTTAGTAAAGGTCGACCTCTAAAGGTAGGTAAAGGTAGTTCCTACTTTAGAAGTAAATATTGTGGACATCCAAGTAAGTACATTACAGCTACATATATGTTGTGTATGTGACTGTAGAATGCCATACTGATTCTTGATTCAAGTCGGTTGAAATCACTAGTGAATGTGCAAGTTTGAAGAGACTAGCTTGAATAATGGTTTGATTAGTAGACAGATAGTTTAGAGCAAGGAACAACGTTATTACCAAGACTCCATTGATGTCATCGAAATGGCACAAGCCCCGAGCAGCAGGAAAAACTTGATTGAAAACAACCAGCAAATGATAGTTGATGCTAGTTTAGAATTGATCGTATCTTCTGCACTCCAGCTTATTTTTCTGTCTTTATCATCTTCTTCTGACTGACAGACAGAGGACTGCGAAAAATAATAAACTCAAGTCTTGTTCTTGTATATTGCACATTATCATCATAAACTTCATACTTATAATATACTATCTGTATAAGCTAGAATCATTTCAGCTCACAAAATACACTTCACTCGTAAGTAAAATCATCTCTGTGTATCGTCCTGCACTTGCTTTGCTTCAGTAAGTTGAGAAAAAATGATCACATAACCCCAATAACTTTATGCATTATTTATATTTATCGTACACTCCAATTCAGCGATTGAGATGATATGGAAAATATTCATAGCCCCATCGCTAATTATATTAATAGTAAGTGACCCACTAAATCCATTCCGATTCGCAAAAAACATTGGGTAATCTCATTTTCATAAGTATGCTTTTAAACAAATTCGTTTTTCTTTAGCAACTTTTTTATGAGTCAGTCTGGAACATTGCATTGCATAGTATCCAATATTTTCTCAGTCAGTACAGGGTTTAGAAATCGAATGAAGACAATAAGACATTTTGTTAGTGTTTCTCACTCACTGAATGCGATTCACTTACCAAAACCAAATTGAATATTAGTATCTATATGTAATGCATATTTATTTGACCTTTATAACGTAATTACTTTAGTACATGAAAACTTACATTTCCAGAATGCTTGGCATGTTTAAGAATCTTCAAATTATCCGTAAGGATTTTAGCATGATTTCTCGTCTCCACCTGTAAGTCTATCTTGCTGTACATTGCAAACTTTGAAACGAATATTATCGGTCCTTATTAGCGTAATTTGTTTGCGTGGGTAGCGGGTAGAGTCGGAAGTAATGTTATTTGCAGTTGACTACTTAATTCAATTTTCTCCGATTGAATAGTTAAAACAAGAATTAAGAACAGAAGTGACTGAACTGAATCTTTGACTAGAGCAATCACTTCTCTCACAGCTACAGGCTTATGTGATCTACTGAAATGACATTTGGTCGACAAAGGTCTTTGCGTAACACTCCGGTTAGAATTGAGAATAGTTGTCTGTCTGTGTGTATAACAATGTAGTTATGTGAATTTGTGTGTACAAAACACAAGTTGCAACCCAACTAGTGGCCGATTCTAAATATAGACACACGGTATTTTTTGGTTGGGTTGTTTTGTTGTGGCGGAGAAGAAAGGCTTAACACAATGAGACGAAGCACAACACAACTACAACAGTATTAGCATTCGCACAACAAACAAACTTAGCAGAAGGGATGCAAGAAAAATGCAAACGTTATTTCAGTTGACACTCCCTAAGATGTCTTTCTTTTGGGCATACCAAACCAACACAATGCGTCTTTTCTTTACTATTATCTGTAAATACCAGTTGCATACCCAAATATCGTCGACTCCTGGTTAAATGAACCCATCCACAGTAATACCTTTGATTTCAATGATTTATTATTATACGGGCTGAAAAAAATGAGACTTTAAATTCCTTTGATGACAGGCAAACACAAACGCCTACAGACACACACAAGTATGTCACACTCTGACAGTCAGAGTTCAAAATAAATGACAAAATAAAATAGTAAAACTTCGTAGAATTTAAGAAACAGATTATGGGAGCAAATTCTATTTAATTTACAATAGAAATTGTGAACTACAATATAGAATCTTACAATAATATACTAATTGAAAGATAAGAATTTTAATGAAAATATATTTATAGAACTCTTAATAGACTACAGCTAGTTAAGTACCGGTATGTTCTCCCTAGCACTAGTATTTGCTAGATCACAGCCAGTATTGATAAGCATTGAACACAGAAGCACATTCAGAGTCAAAGCTTCGACTTGATCAACACAGTTGGAAATGAAACAGAGAGCTATCCAACAACTGTGCTCGAACTGGCCACTTCAGTACCTCCATGCATTGGCACAACTTATTTTGCTACATGTCCATACTGCAAGACAATCCATGTCTTAAACCGGATAATGCATTAGACAGAGTCGTTCAGTCACTGCCAAAATCTACAGTAACCTTTGTGTATTGTTCTTCATCTTTTCCTTTGTGGCTAAAGATATTATAGCCCCAACAGCACTCACCAACACTACACAGCTTTTATATTGTATCTTGTAGTTGTTGGGTGAGCTGAAATGCAGCAAGGAATACGTAGGCATCGTCTGCTTCAATTACAAGCAACAATGCAATGCATGAATATCGTGTACCATCAACAAACCCATCGCAATCGAGCCGAGGGATTTGGTTGCACTGATCGAATACAGGACAAAATGAAAAAGTGTCTAGATCTAATAGCCATTTACTGTGGCAGTACAAAATAATGTGTGCATCAACCCATAGCTTGTAGCTTTGAGAGTATTATTGATACGTACACTCTTTAATACTCACTTGTTGTAAAGACTTGTACTTGTACTTGCATAGCTGAGTGTTTTGTATAGGCTACTATCGCATAGAAAATGAGAGAACCCAGGCAGAATAATGATGACGCTGTTTTAAGAGCAAATGATCAAGCAGTTAGATGCCTTAACAAGCGATGATGATGGGTTGTTGTGTTTTTCAGTTGCGTTCGACTTGCCTTTGGTGTCTTTAGGATGCTACACCGTGCGGTCGGATTAATTCTAACGGTTTATGCAAATTGCACCATTGCTGTGCACAATCATAGCAATCTACTGTAATAAAATGCAAATAATAAAGTGAATAGGAGATTTCTGTATGTATACAGAGATAGTATACACTTTTTACTTAGTGCATTCTATGTGCCTATAAGGATGAGTAGAGTATAAATAAAAAAGCTGATGGGTAATTTCAATTGCACAGGCAGTTCTGGAAGACTGACAATCAACCGGGGTATTGTTCTAATGTTGTGAGAGTTTGAGAGAGAGAGACAGAGAGAGAGATAGTCATTCGTTGAAGTCAAAACAAAATACATTAGAAAACCATGACATATGCTATTCAAGTTTCCCATTGTGTCTTGACGAAAACAGTAATCTTGATCTAGGTATGTCACGTCACGTCGTCTTCGTCCCATACTGTTATTTCTTTGCAGTGGAGTAACCTTTTCTGTGTACACGACAATAGATTTATTCTCACTCCTTTACATTTGTAAATATTTATTGTCCTCACGTCACTAAAAGCACTAAAGTACCACATACTAATAGTCCTTGAGTCAAGTGACTGATATTAGACAGGAGTCTATATAGGGTGCAGTCTTGTTATTTTCTGAGCATCTTATATTAAAGTGAGTGGGTCAGGCTTGTTATAGCATACTACATGCTGGCACTATTTTGGTTTATGAATGCAAGGGATGATACTTCACTCAAATCTCCCTGCCCAAGGAGTTCATTACTGATACAATAGTGAATAGTCTGTTTTCATATTATTTTATTTTATAACTGTTCAAAGACAACTGCCAATCCTATTAATAAACTAACCTACTAATTAAAATAATTAGTACGTTAGGTAACTTAAGGAGTGCTTTATGTATATACGTTGCATAAATACCTATCTATGTAGATAGTATCTAGATACCTAGTGGATAAGTTATAGTATGTACCTATTCTTACTTTATGTACATTATGGATTTTATTCAATCGATTATAAGAAGACAGTTTAAGGTCTAGTCCTATTTATAACCATGATACATATTTATACACACTACATAACACATTATACAGTTACCTAATTAAATACATATATGGATACCCAATGTCATTAGTCATTAAGTCATTATTCATGCAAACTGTAAAGTATCATATGTTACACATATATACTAATACGTATACCTACATACACAACATTATGTAATATACTTAGTAGAACAAGTACGTACTAATATTAAAATATTTAATTTTACTGTTTTAACATTAGGTAATTATTTATTGTATTATCATTATGTCAACGATTCAGTAACGGTAATGGAATTAGTGTGAGCTTTGTATAAATGCAACTTGTGTGAATGAAAAAAGTTATCACTGACTGACTTCTCTCGTAAAGTATTTGGAACTGGATGGAACAAACAGTATAATACTTTATATAACTACGAAAGAAATATTCAATTTCTCAATCCTTAGTTTCAAATTCGATGTAAATTGAGATTTACAGTTTGTTTATCCATAACTAGTTTTGTACAGTGATGATAAGTCAATTTGACACTTACAATTCAAACAATTCATTTCAATGTTGATTGGTAAACTAAACACAATAGTGCGTTAGTATACTTGTACAGTAATGTATAAAGTGTGCATGAATTACGTGGGCTGAAATGGTTGGCAATGTTTGTAGTAATATGTTTCATGACCTTATCCTACTAATGTATTTTATGGTTTTGATTTCAATTTCGTTAGCACATGAAGAAACTGGAAGTTGTACTACTGAATGTACATGAGTAATACTGAAGATTATTTGAGTAAATTTCTTGTCGAGCTTAACAAGTCGAGCTGAACAGTTTTAAATGAGAAGAGCTGCAAAGATGAATTCTTTCTCGGAAAGTGAAACAACATTCCCACCAATCAATTCTTGTAGATTCCAAAACATTACCTGAAGAAAATTGTGCAATTCTTTAAGACTGATAATATTGAAGTGATTAATATTAAATATAGAGTTCTCTTACAAGACTCGTAAAGAAGCCGACTCCACCACCAATTGCAATGAACTGTAAAAACGTTGGATACGTTACTCCATATCGAGGACCGATATTTCCCATATAAGCAACGTGCGTCACACCGACCACAAAAAGAAAATAGAAAAGCAATCCTTTGTATATTCCTTTCCCAGTAACATCAGCCTGGGTCAGAGCAATAAAAATAAATTAAAGTTAAATGCCTTCATTCATCACACCTTCATATTCATGAGTAAAGCTTAGAGACAATATTATACACTTATTAGCTTAATGGTAATTACCTCGAACATCAAAGTAATTACAATGATTCCAAATGCCATCAAAGCAATGGTGGTGAAATACAAGAAAACCATATAGGCATACGGACTTATCCCAGAGAAAGTTATCAAACCAGCACTTGTGTAGGATGCTGCCAAAGTCTGCATATCAAACAAAATTGTAATTTTCTGTATGTGAACTAATGTTTCACACAGAAATAGTGATACGTCAATTTCACATTATATGATAGTTAATTTGGCTAATGAGGGAGAAGTGCAATCGAATATACTTACGATTATTACGAATAAAATTATATTCCACGGACATTTTCGTCCAGCACCGGCACATCTTACACAGAAGTATAAAATCAGCATACAAGGGCTGATTAAAAAAAATATATATTATCATATTATAACCACATAACAATTGTCTGACTCTTTAGAAAGAATTGGCCATAAACCTACATTACTGTATACATATACATATAGATACATAGGTATACAGAACAAAATAAGCTTTTCATACTAAAAATACTCTTATTGCTTACAATGTAATAAACATAATCCAGTAATGTTGTTCAACACACGAACTCAATGATTCCCTAAATGCGAAAAAGGTGTCAATGAATAGGTATGATCATTTAACAAAATGGAATATACAATTATGATTGGGTATACACAATAATACAATATACACAATGTAGATATTGTATTAGCACTTGGTATTACATTTAAATAAATATAGACATAATTAAGGCATCGTACCACTGAATGGAGAATAGAACTATTGTGGCAATAAACGTGAGCTGTAGCAATTTAGCTGAAAATACTTGTAAAACGAACGTAGATCTCGTTCGAGCTTTTTTAAAACCTTGGCTGAGGATGATTCCTCTACTTCCGCAACACTATTCAGATGTTATATACACAAGATTTTATTATGATTCAAATATTAATGTTATGCCATCATACGTAAATTATCAATATAGCTTAATATGAGTATCATTGCAGGTCACTTTATGCGAAACATCAAATACTTACGTATGACACTTGAGGTTGAAAAATATCATCTTCCAAGTTAATATCATCGTCAATCATTTCTTATGTTGTCCAGTAGTCACTATAGATATTATATGAATATTTACTTCAGCTTCAGCACAGTATGAACAAAAGAGATATCATAGGTGCGCTAGGACTTCACTTAGATATACATTATTGATAGTATTACTTTGCAAATATTCCTAAATAATTTATAGGAATTACTGATTGTTACAGCGTTTGGCATAAGCTATGTTTTCGAAAACATGTTTGTAGAAAATTAAGTTGTAACAATTTGAACTTTTCGCTTTCGGGAATTTATTTTTCATTGATTCATGTAAATGTATTTACTAGATATACTACAGGTTTAAGAAGAAAGAAACTTTCATGTAGACTACCAAATTATTTATATCCCATTACTTTAACGTTTGGATTCCTAACTACTTGACAAAAGGTGCACATTTTAAGCTAACTATTTATCCAATACCTACCACAATTATTGGCAGACAATGTGTCAGGTATTATACATTATACAACTGTGAATATATACAATAGTCACAGTTGTTATTGAATTGCATTTACAATATACAATTTTGGCGAGGTGAAACTGTACATAATTGTTGCTTTACTACCTCCACATTTACATGAGTCTATGAATAGCAATATGCATAAAGAATGCAAAATAGCAACGCTTAGTTAAGAACGTCTGCAGTATCTCACCTTTAGATCTATGGGGAATGCAGTAAAGTTACTTTATTACTACCAACCAAAGTTACGTGTAGCGAGTGTTGCAAAATGAACTGGAGAAGCTTCTGTATTCACAACCACAATTCAAGCGAGGCAACGTGAAACAAGGGGAAATCTTCAGGTGTAATAAATGCCCTGGTTAATAAACTACATCCGATCTAACAAAAGTAGTCTAAGCTATAGCACACAATTTAAGGGTTTAATGCTAAAAAGTAATAACAAAATCTACCTGGTTGAACTCAATGGATTGCCACCGAATTCAATACAACAGGGTTTTCTGAACTACCCGCGAGAAGAGCAAATTGGTTTTGGTCTTGCTCTTTCGTGTGACCTGAATTGTAGTTCCAGTTCTGCTTCTCTTCGGTTTATTATCTAAGAAACTCCAACGCTCAGTTTGCTGGAGTTTTCACATGAATTCTTCATAATGGAGTAGGCACACTACCCTGTCTGCATGATGAATGCTTTGGACATATTATATCATACCACACACAGCACCATTGTCAGACAGTGTATTACTAAAGTGATACATAGTTGTATAATACTGCAGTGTGTATTCAGTATTGTTTACTTTCTCCAGCACAGGGCACGGAAACGCTCACACTTAATTAGGAAATTATATTATCATTATTATCCTCAGTATCCCACATAAGTATCGTATGCAAAGATACTAAAAACATACACGACAAATGATATAATGCACATTTCGTGCAACTCTGGGACTCAAAGGTTCCATCGGTCGATGTAGGCATAATGTAATTAAAAACATGCTGCATCCTTTCCCTATACGTAGACTGCCCACGTTCTTGACTCCTATATCATGAATACTATACAGTGTTTATGTTGTAGGAGTGTACTAGTAAGAATCATAACACTAATAAACTTTTTTCATATAAACTCCCTATCCTAAACAACAACAAAAGACATTTTACTGATTTGACTTTACTTACAACTTAAGTATTCTATGATGATGACGCAACTTTCTACCAACATGACGACCAAGTTTCTCTATATATAGCTTTGTGAATTTATTATAGCTAGGGTTTAATGTAGATTTAGAAGACAAGATTAATCGATTATGTCCATCAACTGTGTCGTTTCATTTAATTATTTATAAATTCAGCTCAGCTCCCTGACAAAAATGATTTAAACTAATCAAGAAAATGGATTAATCGATGACAATTTGCCGGGAAAGGTTATGAAAGTTATGATGCAGAAAAAGCCTATGGAGATTGATTGTACAAGTACGCTAACAATAATTCAGCAATTGGTTCTCCATACTTTATTTACAAAAATGTATAAATAGAAAAACTTATGGGACTTTGCTTTGAACATTTTTGAGAAAACATACGCCAAATGAGGCGCATTAAAGCGATTGATCGACAATTTTGAAACTGGTAACAGATTATCATACTAGGCTAGCTTACAATTCGCTCTAATCAAAAACAGTTCTAACAATAAGTTGTAAAATGACCATCTTTAAAGAATTTTGTTACACGATCAATACTTATATAGAAATCATAGAATAAAACTTAAAAGTTGACTTCACTATACATTATTAACTTTCTCATAACGATGTACAAGCAGCTTCAAATTTTTTGATCAATTCATCATATTGGTTAGGATTTTTTCTAGACAAAGCTTGAATTAACTGAGATACTAATATTGTCATTAAATCGTTTTTCGCTTTCACCCAAATTAAACCATTAGTACCAACAGTGGTTTCACAAGGCACAATTTTCCCAATTTTTACTAAAATATTTCTCCCCTTTGCTGCAGTCCTCAATGTTCTGACAAAATGTACAGGAACATGAAACACGTGGCCCCCTTCCAGTGGACCCAAACCATGAGACTTTCCGGATGGGTTGACACAGGTTATTTCCATAGGATAATCTTTAGGAAGGTCCACAACTCTGCCATAAACGCAATCTCCCACCTGAGCAATTTTTAATTCATTTAATTTTTGTCTGCGATTCTCATTTTGCAATAACAATTAATTATTATTCATAATATAGTTATCCATACCATTTGTGATGTTATGAATAAGATAGAGAGATAAGTATTAATAGTTAAACTCTTACCAATAAATCAGGTCGAAATCTTTTCGTAGCCCCTTCAAATCCTAAACGTGACAAGTTTGCTCTTTCTCTCGTTCCTACTTCACATGTGAAGTAATCACCTTTTGCTTTTTGTTTATTGATTGCCACAACATCATCCTTTTTGAATTTTTCGTACTGAAATATAACATAATACAAACAATCTTCAATGAATTCCATCTTAAGTTTTATAGCATTACTTGAATCAAATGTCAAAGATGTCTTTCTTATATTTCGATAAATATTACATTGTAAATAAAAGCTAAAATCATTTAAAAAATTAAACAGTCTGATTACAAAGTATTGCACATGCATGTTATATGATTTGTCAATTTTCATTAATTCATTTTTAAGGTTTGTATATAATTGGCATATATCTTTAAAACTACTACAACTTACGTTTCGTGTTTGGAATTGAACCGTATAAGTGTTAGGATTTATTTTTGATAAAATTCCAGCTTTAATAGCAACAATGCGCTGCTCATTGTCATTATTTGGCATGAGTTTGAGACCAGGTCCTAAAACAACATTGAATACGGGCACAAGAAACTCATCCCCCGGTAAAACCACTTGATCAACGAATTGTGCAATATCTAAATTCTTTCTTTGAAGACCATCATAGTCTTGATCTTGACTGGAAAAACAGCTGATTGGTTCTGTTTTTAATTCCATTTCAACAATCTAGTATTTGATGTTATCCTAAAATAAAAATGAAAATTGTCCATTACTGCGCCCGAGCTGGATCTTTAGGAAAACGACTTTCAGGATGGGTAGAGAGAAATGAATTTTTGGAGTTTAAAATCAACAATTTAATGCTAAGAATTTGACTTATTACTGTAGTAACAGGTAAATTTACTACTTCTGATTTAAGCTGTATTTACAAGGGAACTTAAC
>JAQFYB010006043.1:0-12916 GCA_034694085.1 Pogonognathellus longicornis | reverse complement strand
GAGCTCACCAATTTAAATATTACATATTTATATCAGTGGGAGCATAGCGTAGATTTCATATTACGCATGTACAATATTCTTACGTATCACCTACGTATAATATTATCAATCAAGTATGATTCCAGTCGGCAGTCGGGCAATTATTTCAAAATAATTTTGTAATCATTACCGACGAGGGAAAAATGACCATCTAATTTGAGTATAACGATAATAGTATTGAGAATGAATTTTACTAACATTTCCACACATTATTTTCTTGGATCTTTTATCCCCGATTTTGTCTTTTTCTTTCTTCATTATAGGTGACATTATAGACAGCTTCGACATAGATTTGGATGATCCTGCCATTTGGTAGCCTGAAGATACGAGTGTGCTTACGGTGGAACCAAATCCAGCCGAATCAGAAGAAACATTTGACTCAGTGTCATCTTGATCATCCAAAACTATCAAATCAGGGGATGAAGATTTGACAGGACGACGTAATGCACCTCCTCGTGACAGATTGTGATTCATGATGAATCCTGGTCGTTCGCTAATTGCAGTTGCACTTGCAGTATCCTATAAAAATAAACCATACAAACGGAGATAAGTAAGATCGGAGAGCGTACTATATAAATGTATACGTTCTTTTTTCAGAATCTTTTTCAGTATTTTTTTCAGTATTTTATCAAATTTTTTAAACAATTATCTTAAGAATTCATTTCCACACAGTTACCAGAATTTGGTTTTTTTCATCCCTGCAGTTACCAGAATTTAGTTTTTTTCATCCCTGCACAGTTACCAGAATTCAATTTTTTATCCCTGCACAATTACCAGCATTTATTTTTTTTCATCCCTGCACAATTACCAGCATTCAATTTTTTTATCCCTGCACAGTTACCAGAATTCAGTTTTTACCCCTGAACAGTTACCCGACCATGCCTCTTGTTTACACGCATTAAACATACTTGTACGGATATCTACACGGGTGGCGTTAGTGGCGTAGAGATCGAGAACGAACAAACAAACACATTCAGCGACCTAGGTCACGAAGGGTGTAACCAATTGACCCCATTTTTATACCACACCTTTGTCGAATCCTTCAGATTACATCTGGAAAGTTTGAACGAATTTAGTTCATCCGTTCTTGATTTATACTGGTGAACAAACAAACAGACGGACAGACAGATAGAAATTGAAAACCATCTCCGATACTCTCCGATACTTAATAAATAGGGTTCGATGGCTAATCGATCACACCATAAACGGTCAGTCGATCTAGAATTTTTAACAGAGAATTTAGTTTACATCAGTAATCAAATGAGTTAATTTCAAGCTATTAAGTTTTGTCTATACCCATAATTAGGTATTAATGTTGTTGTGGGGGAGGGGGGGGGGGTGCTATACCAACAAATAAGTTACAATTAATGCAAGATAAGATAAATCGATTTATTATTAACTATTACTATTCCAGTGTAGACTTTAGACACTGTCACTCTGAGAAAGAATCCCCATCACATTTTGTCCCAAAGGGGAACTTCTATATATACGTATCAATCGCCATAATAAAGTTCGCAGCATAATTGCAATGCAAATTAAAAAAAATTGGAAAGTTTATGAGGAAATTCACTGTATAATGGAAATGGACAATGGATCAACTGGCAGGATTGACATAATTGCAATAAACAAACACATTATCAAGAGAAGCACATAATATAATAACCCGACAATTAGATTGAAAAGAGACTTATTACAACCTACTTGCTGAAGTAGATAAGGAAAAAGTGGAAAAATACACTCCCGCATTTAATTTTAATTTCTTGAAGAAAAAAATATAATTTGGAAATAATAAAAATCATGGATTATTTATAGGATGTAGAGGAACCATATCCAAGATGTTCAAGGAGTTTACCAAATCTTTCAACTTGCCAAAATCTATGATAGAACTGATAGATGATATAATGATAAGTGTCATAAGGAATTCAATAGGAATCCTAAATCATCATTTATATTCTGATTATAAACCTTATTTTTAAGTCATTATTTAAATATTCGTTACTTTAATTAAACAACGTTCCTAATTTAAATAGTTAAACAAAACAAAAATGATTTCAGTCATCAGTATTTTGACAGTATGAACGATTATTAGGTGGTTAATTAAATATATATTGTTATGTGACGTTAGGGGGAGAGCAGTGGTAATATTTTATATTATGTAATGCACTGATTCTGATTTGTATAAATTGGATTTCCTAATTTGTCACCTTAATAAAGCTGAACTTTGAATAAACTGAACTATGTATTATTTATGTGCTCAACTTGATTTGTGATTTGTTGACAAGTTGTAAAAATGGAAATTATGTAACTCAAAAACATGGACGTTGATTTACCTTTCACGTTGGACCCTTGGTCCACGTCAAGCTGAAAATCCAAAGTCGAATGTAGTGACTTTAAAAAGATAGTTTAATGCTGATTTATAAGTACGAACGAGTTAAAACAATTTAGTTTGTTTACGCTTTACAAACTTTAGTGCAGGAATACACACACAGTACTACGATACGAGCAGACTTGAAAGTCAAATACGAAAATACACACCAATAATTTACCGCGGTGCAATGTAGAAATATTATATTCCTTGCTTGCTTGTCCTCACTGCTCAGGCTCAGGGTTGTGGTATTTTTCACTTTTCAACCATTTGTGATGAAAACTATTGAAATAATAATATTATTGGAAAGATTGACAAACACCGTAAACACTTAATGTTAGCAAGGATTGGCAAGATACATTACCTTCAAACTACAAAATACATTTAGAATCCAAAATACTCAAGAAGTATAATCTCATGAATTTTCTAAAATCAAAATATAAAAATTTAAAGACATTTGCTTTAAATGTATGATTGAGTCATCCAAAAATACTAACTACAAAATATGTTTTGATTACATTTTTAAAGATACCCAAACAGCACACGCTAACTTTTATAATAAGTTGTAAACTTGTGTAGTGCACTTGCAAGGAGCAAGTTATAAGTAAAATTGGCCCAAGCTTGGTCTCAAAAAACATAGGCCTCCTACCTAAAGATAATAGCCCTATTGTTATTAATAATGCAATGGGGGCTATTGTCTTTTTTATAATGGATTTGGCATGCTATTATATAACAAGCCACATAGAATCACGTATGGAATCTAGAAACCATTACAAGGCTAGTGGAAACGTTTACTAACCCCTTAAAGCACAAATAAATATGTTCACTTCATGTAAACGAAGGTTACATAATATAATATGATATAGGTTCGAATCGAATAGAGAACGAGAATAAAAAGCGCAGAATGTTCACTGTCAGTCAGGTCTTTCGTTTTCTGTATATATTATTCATTTATAATTTTTATATAATAATGTAAAATAAACTTTTAACACATTATTTATGTAAAATGTGAGTTTGTAGATAATACATAGTACTTATAGGTAAAGTATGTAGCAATAATTTTCTTGCGAGAAAGTGGAAATATTATAAACAGCGAGTTTTTTATTTTATTTCATTTTCATTCGGTTATAATCCGAGTACTGAGATGCAGCTTCTTCCTCGATTCCTTCGTCAACTTCTTCGTCTGTCTATAAAATGATGAGAATTAAAACTTCCAGCTCAACATAAATAATGCAAATAAAAACAAACTTTTGCTCATGATATGATGGAAAAAAATAATATATTTAGATGCACTTGCTGCGTTGGATTTACCTGGGTGCTTAATTCGTAGCAGCCTGTACCAGTCCCACAACTACTGTCTGATGTATTGCTGTGATCATTTTCAGGATACTGACTTCTGGAAGAATTTAGTAGCATTCTAGCATTTTCTCTTTCTGTGGCTAACTCAACTACATGTCCAAGCATTGCACGATATGGTCTATCAAATAAAAAATATAATTAGAAAATGCCTGCATAAAAGTGATAGAGTAGAGTAAATTGATTTAGAGAGCTTGATTTATGGTAACAAGGAGTACATTGTGATTATAGAATTTAAAGGTCTGAGATGTCCTTACAGTGTCTGTAATATATGGGCATTTGTTAAGCAGCTTATTTCCATCCAGGTTCTTCTTATTTTACGTCTGTAAGTTGTAAGTATATAAAGCAAATAAATTATATCAATTACTACTACAAAGGATTACCAACAAAAAGTAAGACTCAATAATATATTTATCTTTAAGTGTAAACTGCTGATTTAGTTAAAATATGCAGATTCGCACATAAAAAATATACATTGACTTATGCACTTATGTGCACTTTCAACTTTTCCTTACTTTTTTGCCATTAGTGTCTGGTAGAAATTTTTCCTCTGTATTTCAATACGTCTATCAAGCTCTGCATCTGAATAGGAATTTAGACTCATATTTTCAGCCTTGTTGTTATGTAGCACACTAGGACAATATTGTTAACTATTTCTAACAATAAATGAATTTTCAACTAATGATTAAAGGAACAAAAATAGTCAATTTATAAATGGACTAGTCAGTAAAGGACAATAATTGTGCATATATGTATACACTTTCATAATAATAAGATCGATTTTCCCCTGTAAAATGTTAAATTTTATTTTCTTTATTTGACCTATCTATAATCTCTGTACACATCACACAGCTCACATAACACTAACACACAATCAAGAACGAATCTCTGAACTGAACTGCAGATTATTATTATGCACTTACTTTATTAGCTAAGCTAAAGCTGTGCAGACTACTAATACTGCAGGCAGATTGGGTAACATAACATTTGCACACACTTTACACATATAAAAACATCACAAGCGCTCTGTTTAAAAGAATATTGACTTTTTCCCTATGTAGAAGTGAAGAAAAAGTGTGTTTATAAAACAAATATATGCACAACAGTTGTTGCAAGTTGGATTTGTTAGTCTGTATATAGGTTTTTCGTTCAGATTAGTTTTTATGTAAACTACTCTACATAATTATACTTAATTATTTCTATTCTTTATTTTATACTATACAATCAGATATTAATTACACTATTTTTATGCATTTTATGAGATTTCATTTCATTCAAGTACTCTGTATACACATAAAACAACAGCAAGTTTTTATACATAGAGATGATAGTTTGCACTTTACACTTACCTAATATTTATTTCAATGCTCTTAACTTAGCTGTTAGCTTAAGTAACTTAGAAATAGTTGTTAATATTTTAGGGTGTTAACTGCATATTACATATAATAAAACTGTGCTACAGTTTGCATTTCAGTTTACTATAGACATAATATTTATTCTGCTGCAACGACTACAGGCGACACGCTGCAAAATGTACAACAATTACTGTTTTATTAGGTGTTTACATAAAAACCTGAGAAAGTTGTGTGTTTCTGTGGTGTATATGTAAATTGCGGAATGAAAGACAGTTCAAAAAATAAAGAATGGGAGCGGAGACGCAGAGACAGACTTAACGATGCATTTAAAAAGTTGGCTCAAATTCTACCTAACCATGACCCTGCGAAAATACCCCCGAAAATTGATATATTGGAGAAAGCAACACAGTTTATTAAAGAACTTCGGCTGTCAAACTCTCGTCTCAGTAGTCAACAAACTCATAATGACGAGAAAAGTATTCTTTTCTTTATGCAAATTATTATGCTTTAGTTAAATATTTCTGTACACTTATACTACTGTATTTGTAGTCTTAAATAAATTCAATAATTTACATTGTCATTTTTTAGGCAAACTTATTACGGAACTGCAAGATGAGTCTAACAAATTAATTCTGAGGGTCAAGCAATTAACAACTCTTCTGAAGCAAGCAAAGATTCGTATTCCGTTAGGACCTTCCTTGAAGCTCGGCAAAAAACCTGGAAAATGGAGTAATCAACTCACGCCGGAAAATTTGGAAAATAGTACAAAATGTGATGGAGATCAAAATCAGAATAATCTAACCAAAGTTGCAGCCAAAGAGGATGCAACAGATAAGGAAAAAGGTATATAATAAAATGACTGTATCTTTGCATTGCATTACCAGTCCTAATTTTTCAAGAAAATTTCATATGTAGGTACAGGTACATTATAAGTACAGCTATTGTAACATTCTTTATTAATTTAAATTCAGGTACAATTTCTAGCGATCCAACTTCAATTTCTTTACCTCTACAAATTAATCCTACCCCATCAACTAACGGAACTCCTTTGAAAGAAACAAATACTGACGCTTCAGTTAATGCAAACTTAGCAACAACGGGAACCGGAGTGAAATCTGTTTCAGCAGAAACGGTCAACATTCCTGTCCAAACAATTAAACCTGTGGTTCAATCTGTGCCATTACAGACGACAACAATAATTCTTACTTCATGTCCTATACCAAATCCTTTAGCTCAGTCGGTTGTGACTAGAATGGCAATTTCCCCACGAATTTTACCCAAACCAACTGAAGGATCTCAGTTACAAAAAATTGCCATTCTACCAATTAGAAAACCATTGCCTCCCAAAGAAAAGAAGCGAAGAAATCGAGGGAAAAAAATTAAACCGGTCTCGAATGCAAATGATGCTGTTAAGTCTGCTGCCTTACCTGTTGTGCCTTCATCGGATAAGAAAGGGGTTTCAAATAAGACTGATGCTGCAACTAATACTACTAAAAATTCAAATACTGAACTGGAGAAAACTTCTGAAAGCCCAAATAAGTCTTCTAAAGTGAAAGCGAAAGACAGCACCGAGAAAGTTGCTTTGCGGAAGAAAATTCCAGAAGTGATTGACCTTACAGATGATATATCTCATGACGGTACACTAACCTCTGAAAAGAATAACAATAATAGCTCTAGTAAAATTAACGGTGAGAAATTGCAATCTGCAAATAAAAAAGGAGAAAGCAATGATGACACAAATAGGTCCCCCGCCAAAGAAAAAACTAGTTTAGAAACTCCCCATATTATTTTAGAGGAATCCATTACATTAGTTTCTGATGTGCCCGAAGTATCTGGAGAAGAGGCAGAGAAAATTCTTCAAAATGATGCAATTGGTGCTGTTGCAGAAGCAATGGATACAAATTCAGGACATGAATCACCTCAAAAGACGCATCAATCAAAGAAAATTAATTTGTTGCAGCAAAAAGAATCTTCTGCAATCAATAGTGAAAGATCTAACGGAAAAAACAATGATCCTTCAGGGGAACCAATTCAAATGGAAGAGAGCAGAAAAGAAAGTGTGCAATCAGAAGTTGAGGCCCCTGCGACAGACGCTTCTTCTTCGAATGCCCTTAACGAAAATGAATCAAATGATATGGATATTACAGGAAACGAAACGAATGTCCCGTCCAATGAAAATGACAAAATAAGTGAATGTATAGCCAGAAGTATTGATCTAATTGATCCCCCCGTTGGAGAATTGATGGAATTAAGTGGGGATTGGGGAGAAGCCCATTCACCCAAATCTCCCATCTCTCCCACACAGATGTTTTTATCAATGTTTCCGCTGCTTCCTCGAGAAAGCATCGTGAGTGCATCAGAGGCTCACAATTCAACTGGCAAAAACTCTGGACAGTTTTCTTCAGCTCGTTCTTCGTTTTTCATTGATGCGATGCTTCCAGAAGAGAATTCTACAAATAATGAAGCAGAATCTTCTACCGCTAATACAACTTCAAATCCAAATTCCTCTGCAAGTACAAACACTAATAACACAGCAAATTCTTCTACTAATTTTATGTCTACAGCTTATAACAGTTTAGTCGGCACAACTTGTTTAGCCGTAGCTCCCACGCCCACTCCTCCCCGGACCAGACAAGACTCAGCACATTTCCATAATTTAGACTCTCTTAATTCAATTTCTGCTGTTCCGTCTTCGTCAACGTCTTCAAGCACGAAAAGATCCGCCAATGCCCCCGAATCTAATTTTAGCCATCAAAATACAAATAGAGTGTCGGAAACTGCATCCACACCTGTGTTCACGTCGACTAACCCAATTTCTTCAATTCCACATCCTATTATCCATTCAACTGTTAATACTGCACCTATTTCATCCGAGACAACAACCCATTACAAAAGCCATCACACGAATTTCGATTCCTACTCTTTATACTCGCATTCTCAACCTGGACTTCAAGGAAATCAAAATCCGCCGTCTCACACCAGTATTACTACTACTCACACTCAATCTTCAAGAAATACTCATAAAAAGTCCAATCAATTAGAAAATACAAAACATAATTCGATTCCAAATATTTCTACTTCATCCCTTGTCAAAGTAGCGTCGGTGTCTACACCGGCTACAGTAGTACAAACAATTCCATCAGTGACTCCAACTGTGATACCTTTGTCCCAAACTCAACGATCTTCTCTTTCGTCTCAATCTCAGCCTCGAAGTTTCTTGTCAGATACTCATTCTCATAATATAAGCTCCTCTACAACATACGGTCATAAATCAGCTCCAATTATCTCAGCTCCAATTCCAACTCCGAGTAGCCATCATCATCACCAACATCAGCATTTGCAACAAGCAATTTCTCATTTACATCATCACCCTTCATACCAACAGCAACCGACTTATCACAATGTGTTAGCTCCTATAAATTCATCTGAATCGTCGAAAAATAATGCTGCTCAAAATTACCTCACTTCTTCCGAACAGTCGAAAAATCATGCACATCAAAATTATCAAAGCGTTCCCGAAGCATCACAAAAACATGTTTCTCAAAATTATCAAAGCGTTCCTGAATCAACACAAAAACATGTTTCTCAAACTTATCAAAACGTTCCCGAATCATCACAAAAATCATCTTCTCAAAATTATCAAAGCTCTTCAGAATCATCGAAAAATCATCATCCGAATCAAAATTACCCTAATTCTTTTGTAGAATCATCAAGTGCTAATAATCTACCCAATCCACCCACAATTTCAAATTCTAATCAGAAACATCAAAAATCCCAAATTTTCAGACCTGGTTTGACTGATTTTAACATGTCCACCCGAATGCACTCCAATCAACCTCTGTCTCAAGAAACCCCCAGACCTCAACACTCACAAAACTACTCTTCTCATTCTGCTAGTTCGGATAGCAGCAGCAATCGTCACTCAAAATCTCATTCCTCCTCATCTGTAATTTATCCAGCACCTATTCCAATTTCCCATCAAAATTCTTTACATCTTCATAGTAATCAAAACCAACAATACACTTTGCAAAACCAATCTAGCAATAATACTGGAAACCAATCTCAATCCCAAAGCAAGTCTCATACCCACAGCAGTAGTACCTCTTCTTCAAATTCTAATTCCTCGAAACAATTACGTCAGTATTCCCAGAGCCTTTCCGAGCAAAATACAAACAATAGCAATTCATATCAAGTCTGCCCCCCACAACAGCCCCAACAACAAAATGCGTCTCATCCACCTCCTCAACCGACTCAACATCATTCCAGCAAATCTCAGAACCAAAACCGTCATCCTCCGCAAACACAAGCTCAGCGAAGCAGTTCAAACCAAAACCAACCACAACATCACAGCAGCAGACAATCGAATTCGAAAACTACAACTGGAATAACTAGCAACAACAATAATAGTTCAACAAATATTATTCCATCTTCTACAGAAAATTATTTCCATTTGGACTTCTCCAGTGCAATGCCAAGTGTCCCGATTTCGATTCCACCTCAACCTGCCCTCCCACCGCCTCCGCCTCCTCCTCTTGCAAGTCGCAGCAAATCTAACACGTTGCCTCATCCTCCGCCTTCAATATCTGTTGCTCCGATTCCTCACATTCCTGACTTTTCCTCCACTTCTGCGATGAATTTCAACCAATACACCGGTCACAGTCATCACAATCCTCATCATTCGAATTATCTACCAACTGTAAACCCTCCTGTACCCACCCCTCAGAGAGCAACACCATTTTATTTGCCAGAAGTTCACCCTCCAGAAGTCTTACCAATCGTTGCTCCACATCCGGGAATTAATTCAAATACAAATCCAATTATTCATAACCATTCTCAACATAAAATGAATTTCAATCCTCCAGTGACTCCCTCGTATCATCACCCCGTTAATTCACATCAAAATAAAAATTATTTTCTCGACCCAAGTCAAGGACATTCGTTATACCACCATTCTCTTAGTAACGTTTCTCAAGCTCATCACATTCCCATGGAAATTCCTCCAGCACCACCAATTTACTCTCATCCTGTTCCAGTCCACACAGCTCCTCATGTTAGCAATCGCCATCAGCAAAATTGTCATTTACCCGTCCCAGGAGGACAAACTCAACCGCAATCTCAGCAAAACCCTCCGCAAAATGTTTCAAGAGCACAGCAGTCTCAGAACAATAAGTCACATAATAACAAGCAAACCAGTCAGAATCAAAACCAAAATCATTATCCCGTTCAACAACAACAACAGCAGCAACAACTCTCTAACAATAATAATAATGCAAATAGCAATAATAACACTAACAATAGTAGTAATAATAATAATTCTGCAAATAATGCTGTCACGAATAATAATTCTCATCAACAACAGCAGCAATCAAGACAAAATTCAAGTGGAAATGCAAATGTCAATGCCAGTAGTAATAGCAATCCGATTGCCGTTCCACCACCACAAACAAACAATTCGTCAAGGCCAGTGAATTGGATGACGGATCCTCCACACCGGAAGCCTCCTCCAGTGAACAATCCATTCTCTGTGAGCAAATTAGTAGGCAATTCTTCCTTTGTGACTAATAATAGTTATTGTGCTGAAGCTTTAATAAGAAAGAATCCAGACTGGAATGACTTTCATTTTACTCCTGCAACGCCGCTTCCGGCGCCTCCGCCGCAACATTCGTCTCATTCCCACCCTCCCCACACTTTTGTACCTTATCAAGCACCCGCTCAGAATGAACATCCTGGATATTCTAATTTCTCTCAATATCCATCCCACAGTAATCCCAGTGGTACCCATTTCTCTCATTTTGACCACAATAGCCATCAGCATCATAATCAGCAACAACACCATCATCAACATCACGCCCAACATCTTCCGCCACATCATTCTGGACCTAGCGCTACATCAAGTGTTTCTAACTTCAACCTGAGCTCAATCTTTCCAGAAATTAACGATAAGAGAAATAATTCCAGTACTAACACAAGTAGTGCAAATACCAATGTGCAAGAAAGTCCGGCTGCAAATAGATGCAATTATTACAGTGGGAAACATACAAAGTGAACTTGAGTGAGAGTTAGTGATTTTTATGTTGTTAAGCTATAAAAGTACTTGTTTCGACATAGTTATATAAATCATTTATTAATACCTGTTTAGAATATCAAAAGAAATAAATACATGACATGAACATTAGTTTACATTTCTGTTACTCTTTGTATATTAAACAACATCCATTTTTAGAGAGCATTGCATTTTACCTGCATGTATTTGCGATTACAATGCAACTTTTATTAATTGCCTTAATCATCAACCCGATAATCTTGTATAGGACAAATTGTAGGTATATATAGGGCAACTGTGAAGCATCAGTATTACAATATTTTTTTCAATTTACTATTTAATACTTGTATATAAGGATATTACGAAATTTACGACTTCACCTGCAATTACTTATCTTTATTGCTTGAAATTATCCAAACACAGTGGCTTGTTTCAACGGGCATAGATAGGGAAATGAGATGTTTTTAAACTAAGTTTATTTATGAGAGTTCATTGAATTTGACAGTATCAGTCGTTCTTACATCACGATGGCCACTAGGACACTGCTCGAACTCTAAGGAGACATAGATTTTTCCTACTTAATACAGTGTAATTTCAAATCACCTAATGCAATACGGTAATTGTTCCTAGTTTCCAATTTTTTATTTATACAAAAATATATTTTTGAGTAGGTAATTTATAATAATTTCGTACAGTTAACTTCATTAATTAGTATTCTTGTGCTTCTATAAGTCATGTCAATTTTAACAAACTAACTTCTATTTTGACAAGCTTATTATTAGGTAAATTACTTGCCCATAGAAATAATTTGAGTATAAGTCACCTCTACTAGAAGTCTATAAGTAATTATACATATCAGAGGTTTGAGCAATAATGCACTTGATTTGCAACTTTAATCTATTCAATGGGAAATGCTTATAAATCTGTAATCCGATATCAATAGATAAGTTATTTATATATTTAGTTCCATTAATCTGTAGTAATTTTATTGGGAAAAGTTGTTATTGTGCTCATTTGCATTCTTAATTAGCATTAGTCGTATTTTTATTTTGCGATGAGATATTTAAATATGAATAAATACTAGTCTTTATACACAGACATACTCCAATCGGCAATCCATGCAAAAACTACATTATAAGAAAGTAGGGCTCATCGACAACAGCCGAAGGCCGAAGATGCCTTCGGGAGACATCAGCCGAAGACTTCGGGAGACATCAGCCGAAGACTTCGGGAGACAACAGCCGAATTGAAGTTTTTTACCTTCGGGTACAAAGACCCTATAGCCGAAGGCCGAAGACCCTACAGCCGAAAGCCGAAGACCCTTTAGCCGAATTTTGCGTAAGACCCTACAGCCGACGTCGGGTATGAGACCCAACAGCAGAAGGCCGAAGACCCTACAGCAGAAGACCGAAGACCCTACAGCCGAAGGCCGAAGATCCTACAGCCGAAGGTTCAGGAGACCCTATGGCGGAGGGCCTAAGACCCTACAGCCGAATGTCGAAGACTGATTTATGACCCTTTAGCCGAAGGCCGAAGATAGATTTAAGACCCAACAGCAGAAGGCCGAAGACCCTACAGCCGAAGGCCGAAGATAGATTTAAGACCCCACAGCAGAAGGCCGAAGACCGTACAGCCGAAGGCCGACGACCTTACATATTCATCATATTCTGTTCCCTTTAAAGTCAACTACTTTATAATGGTATACCATTCAGTCTGTCTGTCTGTTGTGTAGATTCTTCAACACCAGTAGTTTGGCAG
>JAQFYB010006042.1:0-12916 GCA_034694085.1 Pogonognathellus longicornis | reverse complement strand
CCTATGCGTAAAACATAAAGTCAAGAACAAACATTGACACATAGAAAAATTCGCTGATATCTGACGAATCTCCGAAGGTAAGAATCTTTGACATTTTTGGATTTGGCTAGCCGAAACAAATAATATCAAAACAAGACCACTCACATGAAATATGTTTTGGAAAAATCTTTAATCCTGCCTCACACTTCGGGTGAAATTTTTTTCCGTATTTTACAACGGTATGTCAAATTTTGTTTTGCAAGCTGGAAAGCCATTGTCAGGATACTCTATGAACCACCTGAAGTAAATTTAAAGTTTCAGGTAACAGGGATAACCCGGGTATTTTAACTGATTTTCATACCATGCATAACCCTCTGTATTTAGGATAGTCAAACAACTAATTTTTTTATAAACAACAATGTCACACTTTTTGCAGGTTTGATATTTACCGACTTTAGGAAAAGATGTTTACTTCTTGTTAAATTTTAGCTTGTTTGGTTAACAAGTGATTAAGACAGCATTAGCATTCCAACTTTTTCAAAAAAAGAAAACCTTCCGCTAAACCGCTGTAAAATCTGGTAGAAATGTATTTTTTCGCCAAAGTTGATTTCAAATTCAAAAACTCATTAACCCAGAGCGAGAGTTAGGGTATTGTAGGTAAACCAACACATACTTACTCATACTAATTTACTGACGTAGAAGCACCGTCGCAGCTTCTACGCAGTACTGATACATACTTGCAAACCTTTATTTTTTAGCTCGAAAATCAATAGCAAGTGTAGGGATGCCTACAATAACCAAAAACGCTGTAATCGTGAACTTATGAATAGTTTCTCTGTAACTAGCATGAGTAAGTGCATCAGAAATCTTGCAATAGTGCACTTTTCATTAGTATTCATCACCTTATAGTCTAAATTTTTGGGGCAAACTGACTTTCTGTACAATAAGAACGAAGGAAGTGCCTCCTTGGAATGGAGGTTTGTGGTAGCCGGTTTTAACATACACTTAGTTTGGCGTCTATCATTTACCAACTGTCACTTTCGAAGTAGTGTGTGTTTTT
Source organism: Pogonognathellus longicornis (assembly GCA_034694085.1). Lineage (NCBI taxonomy): Eukaryota > Metazoa > Arthropoda > Collembola > Entomobryomorpha > Tomoceridae > Pogonognathellus > Pogonognathellus longicornis. Next base: position 11,877 of record JAQFYB010006042.1, on the reverse strand, counting down.
TATGGAGTTGCGTTTGCAGTCCTTTAATTTTGGAAAAAAATTTCGGACATCAGGATTATCGTGACATAATGTTCTCTAATGTCATTTTCAATGAAAAAGAAGTGGAGCAAGTAACTAAAGATCAAGCAAATGACTTTCTGGATGTATCGGACAACTTTACTGAGGATATTTTGCAACAAGGGGTAAGTTGTGTACTAATAACAAGTATAATATAACGGGTTCTCTTCCCGCAATTATGTAGTATTCCATGTTGTAACAGGAAAACTTTTCTTAAGGCAAAAATCCTGATTTTTGTCTTAAGAAAAGTTGGTTCTCCAAACCAGTATTCTTTTTCCAAAATAACCTGGTGATTATGCAGATACTATTACTGTTTTTATAAACTATGTAATAAATGTTTCGTTTTTAGCCCGTTCTCAACCATAAGTTTGACCACATAATGGAGCAGAATGTAAAGATTAACTAGAAATTGGATGTTCTTATGAAGATTATAACAGGCGGTAAAACAGTCCAAAGCTCAGAAGGTAAAATTAGATTTAAGTAAACAGTGATTTAGATAAAGTATTTATGTTGAATATTGTATCAATTTCTAAGTCGAGTATTCAATGTACTTTTCTCTTTCATTTACTTTAGGAAAAGAAGCGCTACAATCCAGCGACTTACAAATAGACGGAGCCAGCAGTTTGTTGGTAATGTTATATGAAACCATTTTGCATATATTTTAACTCTATTACTGCTTTATGCCAACTGTAAATAAATGTTGTTGTATATGCCGAAAACAAGAAAGTTATCTTACATCTTACAACAATGAAGAAGAGGAAGTATCAGTGGCACTCCCGACAAACATGAAATATGCCGCCTTGTCTACCAACTGTGGAATTACACTGATAACGCTACTTCTTAAGCATTTTCACATTATACATTTTTATGTACTTTTTCCGGACATTAAAACAGGTGCCTTAATGCACTCTCACAGTTTGTCATATATTTTTCATATATTTAAAACAAAAATTGAATATTGTGTGTTACCATTGCTTTATTTTCTTGTAGCAAAAATAGATATCTAAAATACAACGCTGCTAAAATCAGTAGTACCTCTGCCACTAACCCTGAGCATTAAGAAAATAGAAACAAACTGTGATTGAAGGAAGCGACCCTTTGCTGAAGTCATGATGGAGTATGCACTAATGGATGCTTTAGTACTACTTCAAGTGTACAAGGAGTTGATGTCAATTGTAAGTGCACACATAATTTTAAACCGTATATATGGAAATATATTTTTAATAATTGCAAATAAAAATGAATGAAGACAAAAAACCGGTTTTTTGTCTTCATTCACATGAACAGAAAATAGTAAATATTAACCTTTTTCTATTACAGTGCACTTACACATTACAATGTCTGTTAAATGACAAGGACTTAATGTTTCGGCTAAATACAACAAGTGCAACAATTTCGAAGTCTGGGCATGTGACAATATTTTGCTCACTTCCTAAAACAGGTTTAGTGCGCGTTAGAACTGGAAGAAACGATGGAATGAAAACAGGAAACTCGACAATAGAGGAAACACTTTAACGGAATCGTGGTGCAAAATATTAAGCATGTAATAAGTATAGCAATTATCATAATATTTCTTTGTCAAATCTTTGTCAAATTGTACACCTTGTAATCTTGTAATGTAATTGATTCCTGCAGCAATTCTACAATGCAATAAACTGTTTTTTTAACAATTTAAAAATGTAATAACGGGCTAACCAATAGCATCTGTCAGTATTTGCATACACACTAGCAAGTAGCATTCATCCGCATACTAGCCGTCAGCGTGTTAGCAGCGTCGAATCAGCATGCTGAAACGCTGAACGCAGTAGCATGAGTAGGCAAACTAATGGCAGGCATGGCAGTTTTGGCCTAGCATGCTACTCAAAAGCGCCCCTATACTAATGAACAGTATATACCTAATATTCCCATTTTCAAGGTTTGTTGGTATATGCTGGCGCTACAGAAAATACATGCACGAATTAGCATGCTAGCGAAAAAAATCTTCGCTCTGGGAATTCAAATTTTTAAACACAAGTAAAAGTATTTTAAGCATTTATATTGAAATCAGTAAGAATTTTTATATCTAAATCATAATTTACATATTTTATATGAGTGCGAGTGGCACTGGCTATGCAACATGTAGGCGCTTGGTTCCACAACTCCAAGGCAAAAATCCTCACACCTAACAGCAGAGTTTTGATGCAAGCAATCATAATATGTGCACTCACACGAAATTGATGTGGTCCGGCATATTTGCTGTTTTTCAGGCTGCCGAGACCATGATACGCTGCTCTCAAGTGTGCCTTGCAATAAATCTATTTCAAGTTAAGTATGTACAGCGCGTTTCAAGAATCAGACTTATTTTTTTAATTTTAGAAGTCGTTTGACTGTAACTGTCGCTACTTTATTACATCTAATTGTAATAGTTTATTACATTACACAAACACAAGTATGACTACACACGAAACAGAGGGACTAAATTCTACGCAGCGTAAGATCGAGGCATTTGTATCTCAGCGCACTGTGCGCACAGATCAGATCACACTCATCTAACAAGCCGACTGAAATAGACAAAAATGAAATGCGCGCATGGCCCAAACATTACAGATATAAATGAAATTTTATATAATGAATATTTAGAGAACGCTCTGCAAGGTTGTAATGGGAAGTTTTCATCGAAGATTTTTTCCCTCTGACTTATTGATAGGTCAAAAGTCACTAAACATCAAGCATAATTGCATTTACTCGTTAACTAAAGCGAAAATCGAAAATAGTATAGACGCCGAAAGTGCTTACTTTATAAATAGAAACATTTTGTATATTTCATTTTTTCCGGGTTCTACACTAGATATTTTAGCTTTTCTGCAGTAAATTATAAAATGACTTATATGCAAAGATAAAGTATGCAGTGTTCACATCAAACATGTACCTTTAAATTATGATATTAATTATTGTCTAACTAAATTGGAAATGATTATAAAATAACTAGGTGATAAATGCAGGATAAATGATAGGTGATAACATAAATGCTGGGCATTATACTTTAGAATTAAATTTTTCGCTAAGAATTTTTACATCGTATTGCACTTTTTACTACACCATATAAAGGGTAAAGGGGGGATGACCTTATCATGCTTGCATGGGGATGCCGAATTCTATGACCGACCCTGATCCCATGCAGGTACAATGGGATGGACCAATCCAGGTATGCGTTTAAAACAACGCAGAAAGATTGGTCCATCCCGTTGTACCTGGGATGTCTTTTAATTAACATATCGGTTTGCCTTTGCGTTTTAAAGGCAAACCTAGAAATCCAGATCTTGGGAAAACCATCAATATGAAGTTCATATAATATGAAGTACAAGTACAGTATTTATAATCACGCGTAGAAATAAAAATTTAAGTCAATTTAGGTCCTCACAACCAAAACAAAGTGCCGCGACAGGCTTGTTACGGCACTGCATTTTTATGACAATAATATTTAGTTCGGGGGGGGGGGGAGTTGCACGGGCACCCCCTTGGCTATGCGCATGACCACTGATATCTTCTACATTTATTAAACTTGTTTTCGATTACGTAATTATTATCTAGGGTATGTTTGAAAAATCTGGGTGGGGCCCGGCCTCAAGGACCCACCCCTAAATACGCCCTTGCAGATTATTCTAATTCTTGATGCCGGTTAACATTTCGGATGTGTTCGAAAAATAATAAAAGATTAATCTTTCAGATGAAGATTTTATAGATTGTGTTTATAATCGGCCGGTTGTTTACAACTCATAGGAATCAAGTAAAAATGACTGGCAAACAACCGGTGATATTGGCTATTTCGACCATGACGGTGTCCTTCATATTACAGATTCTGTCGAAGATTTTATTAGAAGTTCTGATGGCCAATTGGTATTTTTCCTTTGTTTGTTGGGTTAAAAAATTACTATCTTATGTTATCCTAATCATGATTTCTTTTATGCAGATTTTCCCTTCAGAAATCCAAGATGTTTTGAATCAACACCCATGTGTAGTTGAGTCATGTGTTTTTGCCCAGAATAAAGACAAAAAAGTTATGGAAAACGACTTAATTAAAGTTGCTGTTAAAATATCACCCGGATCAAACATGCCAATAGGAGATTTGGCTGAATTTACAAACAGTAAGTTGTAGTATATGCGAATTGATATAAAATGTATAAATAGGGGATTTTCGAAAGGTACTGCTCATGGTTTAACGAGTTTCCACTTCCACCTCCGATGGTTCCTGAGCTATGAGCATTGCATTGAAAGTTCCGTACGTATCCGGCTATCCGACACAGCGTGTACGCTGTGTCTGGTAGTCGGATGCCTTGTAAATCTCAATACAATGTTTGTAGCGCAGGAACCTTCGGAGGTGGAAATGGAAACTCGTTAAACTATGAGCAATGAGCAGTACCTTTCGAAAATCCCCTATTGTAAAACCTCTAATTAAAGTTATCGCATACTAATTAACCATTTATCCACAGAACAACTGGGATATTTAGAACAATTAAAATTGCACAATTTTTACCTCTTCTTTGTTGATGAACTGCCAAAGGACAAACCAGGGAAATCCCGACAATTATTACTCAAATGTTGATAGAACAGTGAAAACAAGGTTTTTGTTACATCATTATGGTTACATTGTAATGAATCTTCAAGAGTAGTTAAGATTTAAGTAAAGATTTCATTAATTAGGCATGTACAGAACATAAGAAAATAATGTTTAATAAACGTTGGACACACATTACAATTTTATTATTTGTTCCTACTGAAGCATACAACTAAAAATGCGATTCTTTTATTTCCATTATTCTTGGCAGTTTCGTATTTGGAAATTGGTACAGCTTTGTTAAGTGACAATTTGCCAATACCATCTCAACGATCGCTAAGAACGAGACGGTCTCATCTCCAGTGAGTATCGCTAATTGCATCTCACTTCCTTCTGTCCTGTCGTCTCATCTCAAAATGAGGACATGAGATGATCGCGTCTTAAAATGTAAACAATTAAAACAGAGTCTCATCTCATGATTTATCGTGAGATAAGTCTGATTGTACACAGGCCCGTAGGGCCTATGGTGCAAGGTGGTGCAAATACACAAGGCCACAGCCTCGTAATTGCTCAGGACAAAAAGTTTAGAAATTTTCTTTACTGTTGAAGACGAAAATTCAGTCAATATTTATAATATATACTTGCGCGTAGCGAAGTTTTTTGTGATTTTGGACAATTTGATGATAGAAACAGTATTTTTTCCTGGGATTTAGTAGGATGTGGCATGCCCTGCCGTAATTACTCTGCACGGTAGAGCTTTGAGGATGTCGGCCCCTGACTAGGGTAACCAAGCACCTCATGCTGCACAGCCAGCGCCACTCACAATCTAGTAAAATATGTAAATTATGATTTAGGCAAAAAACGTCGCATTGATTTCAATGCAACTGCCTAAACCACTTGTAATTAAATTTAAAATTTTGAATTCGCGCCTTTTTTGAATTTTACTCAATTTTAGCGAAAAAATACATTTCTACCAAACTTTTCATGCTGATTTCAATGCAACTGCTTAAGCCACTTGTAATTACATTTAAAAATTTTAATTCGCGCCTTTTTAGAGTTTTAATCATTTTTAGCGAAAAAATACTTTTCTACCAAACTTTTCATGCTGATTTCAATGAAACTGCTTAAAACACTTTTAATTACATTTGAAATTTTGAAATAGTGCATTTATCGTTCTTTTGTTCTTCACTAGAAAAGTGTAATTGATCTTGTTTATAACTACTGTGTTTTCTTTGTTTTAGTTAGCTTATATATATATATTGAAAACGTTAATCAATTGCATAAAGTTTGACATGATTTTCAGTTGCTTTATTAATTTCTAGATATTTTATTACTACGTTAACAATAATACATGGAACATTTTTACCAAAAATCATAATGAAATATATTAATGGCAAATTAATTTTAATTGAACCAATTGTCTTTACACATACTCTAACCAATTCCCTGGAAACTAAAGTATAAAGTACATACTAAGAACTCTAGCCAAGGTACTGTGAATGATCATAGTGAATGAATTAAAACTTGTGTATCTCTTCGGACTCATGAACAAATGGATACAATTCCTTCATACTTTTCAAACTTTTCATATAAGAAGATTTAACAAATATTTCCAAAAATGTCAGCATTATTTATAATGATTAACATAAAATCAGATAATTTTCAAATCTAGAGAAATTTAAATAAGTAGCTTATCACTAAGTAGCGTTTTTCGCTAAACATGAATAAGATTAAAAAAAGGCGCGAATTAAATTTTTTAAATGTAATTACTAGTGGCTTAAACAGTTGCATTGAAATCAGCATGAAAAGTTTGGTAGAAATGTATTTTTTCGTTAAAAATATGTAAAATTCAAAAAAGGCGCGAATTCAACATTTTAAATGTAATTGCAAGTGGTTTAGGCAGTTGCATTAAAATCAGTGCGAAGTTTTATGTTTAAATCATAATTTACATACTTTACATGATTGTGAGTGGCGCTGGCTGTGCAGCATGAGGTGCGTGGTTGCCCTAGTCAGGGGCCGACATCCTCAAAGCTCTACCGTGCAGAGTAATCGAATACCGCAATTCATAACAATGTTGTTCAAAAACAGTTTAATTTATATTTTTTGCTTGTGTTGAGGCCTCTGTCTGACATCGGTGCGGTGGCGTCTACGCGTTTTGGTAGTCTTGTGTACACTCCGGTTAGGACATGCATACATTTAATTACATTTTCAACCAGGCCATAATGAGAAGGGAATTTGTAATTACCTCTCCCCAAATACCTAAAAGAAGGTTCCAACTCTTTTATAACTCCGTCAATGTAAAATACATTTTTATAAACTTTACTATACATATGTCTTCCATGAGGTATTGCTTCATATTTACAACACAACCAATCACACAGTAACCAGTTACGCAGCACAACAGGAAACGAAAAACCCGCGGCTTTTTCCTCAAAAACCCATACCCATGGGTTTTTCATGGGTTTTTGGGTTTTTCATGGGTTTTTGGGTTTTTCATGGGTTTTTGGGTTTTTCATTAAGCGGTAACATTAGAAGTAGTTTCAATGCATGTGGAAAGTGCTACCAAGTAATTGCTTTCTGCATTGTATTTAAGAGAGATTGAAAAAATCAAATTATATTAGGATCTTTTATATAGAAAGATATTTACTTGACCAAGTAAATCACAACACAATCTCATTCTCATACCAGTGCGCAGTGACCAGTATGAGAATGAGATTGTGTTGAAGTTTTATCCAAGTAAGATTGTATCCAAGTTTTAGCCAACTATACATATTAATGTATGTACTTGGCATAGGTATCGAAAATTTAGGAAAGATAAACTTTAATTACTTCAATTTAAGAAGTCATAGTCAGATCGTTGTTTGTGTTTAGTTAGTTTTATAGAAGTCACAATCATTCACATCATCGGTCATTCTCAGCTGAGTCGTTTTACATAAACAAATTGATCAAACTGTACCGCGCATTGAAAAACCCTTTTTGATACCCAAAAACCCATCAAAACCCAATTACCCAAAAACCCGGGTTTGTGGGTTTTTCGTTCCCTGGAGCACAAGGGCATGTTTTCCCCTCCCTCCTTCCTAAATGAGGTTATTTTGCCAAACCGTTCAAAAAGTCGGGAAACTTTTCGAGCTACGCATGAATTTCATGCATTTTAGATTGACTTGACCCAAATTAGCTTTCTTTCGTTCTCGCAATAATGCCCATTTAAAAGAACATTTTGTAACCTGCGTTTACTGTGAGAATTGATGACGTTTGTAGTACGGCCTTGCACCAGGGCCTCAAAATCTACTCTACGGCACTGATTGTACATGGTTAGGGTAGGCTCAGCTTAAGTCTTCTCAAAAATATAAACATTTGCTTTATTTTCAAATAAAAAGTCTTTTTACAAACTACAGCGACTAGAAGAGAGATTACAACGACGAAAATTTTTTCTAACTAACAGTTGAAATTCGAAAATTGCCAATTTTAATAGGATTAAAATAATATGTAGATATGGGTTCAATTTTTGAAGATGTTTGCATAATATTATTAGCATATTAATTAAGTATTTATTGCACTACTCAAAAAAGATCGCACGATTTACATCGCAGATTTTGGCTCTGCTGATTTTTCTGAATTTTTTATGTTGTAGAGCATGATTCAAGTAACTCGTATGAGTAGGGTCAGAATTCTTTAGGTCATTTGGTTTGGCCACTGGAGTCGGTCAAAGTGTCACGAAAACCCATGCATTTGAGTATGAGAAATGGAACATCCACGATTTGACCCCCAGGAAGGGGTCGTAAAAGAAAATGGCAAAGGAAAATGTTGTTTACTTTTGCCTAAGGAGTAAAATGGTAGGCTACACTTGTGGGGTCATAAGGTCATTGACATACAATGTAACTTCATTATTAATTATATCCTCAGTAATAAGAAAATTGGTTTTTTGTATGGTGAATTCATACATCCGCAAACTTGTCGCATATTTGATCATCATTACAAATCATGGTTCCATCATTATTAATTAATTTTACTATTTTAGAAAACTGTTTCACTTTGTAATTTGTCACATCATTCACTACTTTCCATAGATTAGTTGAACTAAGGTCTTTTAATTTATTTAGACAGTAGTTTTTCTTTGTTGCAGAAATTAAATTAGTGACTTGGTTTTCCTTTGCCTTAAAAGCTTTTTTATTTTCTTCGCTCTCAGCCTAACGGTCTTCGGGTCTCTTCGCTTTCGGGTTCGCCCTTCGACCATAAAATTTTCGGGTCTCGGCTCTCTGATATTCTATTACATACTTATTGGGTGAATATACTTGTATACACAAATACACATAATATCAAAGCACAAGGCACAATGAACTAAAATGTGTTACATTCAAAATAAAGTTGCGGCTAACTATTGCTGTTTAAAAATAGGGAACATTGCCAGTTATTAGAAAATAATTTAGCTCCGTTTAATTGACTGATGGTATTTTCTTGTTTGCCGCAAGAATTTATAAGTATTTTAAATGCAAAGAAATTGCAACCAAATTAAGCCTAAAATAACATCACATCTCTCTGTTTAAATGTGGTTTAAACCAAAGCACATGGATTATTAACACCATTTATGTCAGTTGTAAACCTAGAAAAATAGAAATATGCCATTCAGCAATACGTCGCAAAATTGTTTACTTTGTTACGGCAGTACTTATTATTTACAGCAAAAGGAAAACTATCTGACACCACAACAGATTATTACCAGTTGCAGCAAACACCTAAACCAAGATTTTATTGATAGTATCAATTGGAAAAATGTTAATTCTGTTGCAGGAAACTTTTGTCAAGAATGTTACGACATGGCTGAAAAAATAACCAACCTGAACACTCATCTGGACAAAATTTTGAAAGATATAAATGAACTTGGGGCTCGTTTGGCTGATCGTATTTCCAAGGAAAGAAGAAACTACGAATTAACATTCAACAGTGTTGGCGGTAGTGGTAGTAGCACTCATATTTTTGATCTGTCCACCGCCACAACTACAACTATCAATCACCCTGTTTGGAATTGGGAACCCCAAACATCCCAAAATGACAATTTATTACAAAGTACAACAAGTGGTAGTTATAATTCATGTCATGTAGTTGCTGTGATTCATAATGATAGTAACCGCTCATTTTATGATGACTCAAGAAGTACAGTTGCGGAAGATATTGGAGATGTCCAAATTCCGCAGGAACTCATTCCTTTAACTCATGTAATTGTGAAAAATGATACGACAGAAAATGAAAATGCTACTGCCAAGAGAAAGCAGCAGAAATCTGCAGCAGGTAATAATAAAAATTAATGAATTAAAATTATGGGTCACAAGGCAGAGGGTTGCAGGAGTGGCGGGCGTTACGTAAGGCCCGTAACGCCCGGGTGGCCTTACAATGTCGTGACGGGCGTTACGGGTCTTACGCTTTGGCCTTACGTAACGCCCGCCACTCCCGTCACGCCTGCAACCCTATGCCATGCCTAAGGATCATGTTATGATTAGTAGCATCAGCTACTATTAGAAATGATCTGTGTGTCTGTTACTCTGTCTGTCTGTTCGTGCACTTTTCCCAGAGTGGATTATACAAATTGGTACTTTATTAAGTAGCGGAAATCAGTCTGTCTACCTGTCCGTGCACTTTTACCAAAATAGACTGCAGCTGACGCTACTTGTTTATATAGGTTTAATATGGTTTATTTAATATATTAATGATAGATACACGACACTGATGACAAAAATATTCAGAATAGAATATATGTGTGGTCTTTTAGGAAATGGAACCTTGTGTGATATTAGCTTTTTGTTACGATAAAAAAGAGCAGAAAATTTACGATTTTCTAAAAATAAAATGAAAAATTTAAATCAACGGGAAGTATTTTTAAAAATTCGGCGGAGTTTTTAGTTTACACACAAAAGGTAGGAGAGCTAAACCTTTGATCGCTCCTCACGCCGAATCCTGAATATCACACAAGGTCCCTTTTCTTAAAAACTCACACATATTCCAGGTTAACCAATAGATCCAGCCTTAGCCCAACCCGTAACCGTTGGTCCAACCCTATAGGGTTAGGATTGTGTTTTCTGGTCATGCAATTACCAAGGTCAACGGGTTGGGGTCAGGTTGGGTCGTGATAAAATAATATCGGGTTGGCTTGATTGAGATTTGTTCGAGTTGAAAAATTCTACAAGGCCCTTTATTTTACGTCTCACCCAAGCGCAGAATTCGAATTTGCAAAACAACTGATTTGTACCTAATTTGAAAGCCCATGGTTTACATATAATATTAATAAAGTTAGTTTCTCGACTTTCCCCATGTAGATGTAGGGAGTGGCACGTTTATTTACTTATGAAAATCAAAACCAGCAATTATTAGCTCAGTACACATGCAAAATAGTCGAGTCAAAAATAATTTTTAATTTCCACATTTCAAAATTATTTTTTACTCGACTATTTTGCATGTGTACCTTTTTTGCCGCGAATGAAAACGTCGAATTTAAAAACTAGAAAACGCGTTGTTAGATACCACTATGCACTACTCATTCTGAAAATTGCAGCCAATTTGGTTAAAAAATGACGAAACGGCAGCCCGTACTTTGAACCTATAGTCAGGGATCTCGAAAACACGGTACCTGAGTACCGCCAGTATGCAGTACCGGCAGGCCTTTATACATGGCAGATCCAAAACCACGCCCCTTTTTGCTGCAAAAATCCTCCAAAAAAAGCAAACCCCCGCCGCCGCCAAAACTTGGAAGGTCGACAATTTTCAACCCCCCAACTTGGAACGTCGACCTTGTTCACCCCCCCCCCCCCAACTTGGAAGGTGGACCTTGTTCACCCCCCAACTTGGAAGGTGGACCTTCTTCACCCCCAACTTGGAAGGTGGACCTTCTTCACCCCCAACTTGGAAGGTGGACGTTGTCACCCCCCAACTTGGAAGGTCGACTTTGTTCACCCCCCAACTTGGAAGGCCAACCTTGTTCTATCCCCCTCTGCCCCCCGGTCATAAATTTTTTCTACCCCCTCTCCCCGGTCCCCCCACTTGAAAGATGACCCTGGCGCCCCGCCCCCACTTGGAAGATTGCCCTACATCCCCCCGGTACCTTGGAAGAAAATTTTTCGAGATCCCTGCCTATAGTACAAGCCCCCACATGCGGAAAGTCAAGAAACAAACTTCATGAATATTATATGTGAACCATGGGCTTTCAAATTAGGTACAAATCAGTGGCGTAGAAACCACTGGCGCAGGTGGAACAAGCGGCCAGGGCGCCATGGTCTAGGGGCGGCATGGTCGAGAGG
>JAQFYB010006041.1:0-12917 GCA_034694085.1 Pogonognathellus longicornis | reverse complement strand
TTTTTAAAAATTTGAAATTACAGTATTGTAGAGCAACATTTTCTTCATAAATCCACGTAAGTTTTTTTCTTAACAAGCTTCCGGCTAAGAGATATTTGATTTATTAGGCGAAATGATCATCTATCCTCCAAGCCAGCCTTAAGATAGGAGACGGGTCTGGGATGCGGAAGATGAGAGCTGTGTGGGAGCTCTTTTTAGTGGTCAATGGGAGTGGATTGTGGTAATGTGATGGAATGGTATAGGTCTCTGAACACACTAGTTGTAATGTAGTTGGGGCAACTCTAATGGAAAGTTAGCAGGAGCAAGCGAGTTGTACAATGGACAAATAGGGAATGTAGTTGAGATCGGCAGTCTATTTATGTCTCATTTGTGGGGAAGAAAGCCGAGAGTCGAGCCCCCTTTACTTTACTTTCATGTCATCGTTACAAGTCGAAAGTCGGTGGTCTCTCTTTTTGAGTTTAAAAAAATTGGGACGAGATAATAAATAAATTTATGTCTATTCCCATGTCTCTAATGTAGGGCTGATGGCAAACCTCATTTGATATTGATAGCGTGTTTTAAGCAGGAAATGAGACTGGTTTTCAACATTCACCTCTGGCTTTCAAACTTTGTCTCTTGAGAAATGCGAATTTTGATGGCATCCTCCACAACTTTCTCCTTGTGTGCCAACATGTAGTAGTTGTATGGCCTGAGTGTGCCTACCCACTCGCAGTCATGGCTTTTCTGAGTGGCTTTAGTGTGTGTTCATATACAACTTGACTCAACTCACTGTTTGTGGCTAACAGAATCCAAAATTCAATTTTTTGAGCTACGGGAATTATTTCCTCCGTTCTCTCCAAAAACCACGGGATGGCTTACTTCCAGCTTGTGGTTTGCCTTGTGAAGTCTTTACTGAGCCGTGTAAACATCTGACTAGCGTCAGACAAAGTAATTCTGAATCCCTTTAATTTTGCATTAGAATCTCTTGCAGGACAGGGGCCACTGGTTCATCCCCCCTCGTAATCCCTTATAGTAAATACACTCTTCTCATGTTAACTCACTTACTTATTCTAAAATTCTTCTACGTTACTTTACAGTTCTGATAATCTAAATTCTATATAGTTCTTTTAGGTATGTACATACATGCTATATTCCATCTCTCATGCTTTAACTCACATTAATATAAATGCAGTGCATTTTCACGGTTTCTTCTTCCTAGCAGAAACTGGATTCATCTCAACCATGCTGTGTGCGAGTAAAAATTTCTTTTGTATTATGTATGTAATGCAATATTTCCATTTTACCCACAACCACTGACTGAGTTTCATATTGTATCCATGTGGGTGAAAGCCGCAATTTGTTCGAAATGCTTGTATGTCAATGGGGATACTTTCAATATTTATTACTGTGTTAAAAAACGTTCTTGTGTTACTAAGGGTTAGCGTGATGCGATGATGACCGAAACAGGTTGCTTTCGTCCAAAACTACCACTAGCCTAACTTGAAAAGAATGCTGATGGTATTGCTCGTGGAAATGATGTGGGTGTATGTTTGGAAGCAATACTATTTTATTAATTGTATCAGTATATATATAGCTACACACATACACACATAAGCAACCATGTGTTGTGCGAGTCTACGATGTCTGTGCTGCGACTAGGAAAAGGAAAATGCAGGCTTTCACAAGTCTGTTCAAGTATTGTGCTGTAGAACTGTAAAAAGTTTGAGAAATTTTTGAAGACAGTCTTGGAATGAGGGTTTGCTTTTCGTTGCCACCCGCAGAGTTCCCGGAAGGTTTTTTACGATGAACGAGCTTCTAGTGTTTCAGATGGGCAAAGCAAGTCCCCATTATCATTGGCGCAATTTCGACATATATCTTTTGCATTGTTTCGATGGCCATTAGAGGCGAAACTGAATTTAGTTTTTGTGTATCCAGCCAAAGATGTGTTGCTCTCGCTAAGTGGGTCTAGCCATGTAGCCAGTTGTTGTATTTGTGAGATACTGCAGCAACCATAGCATATAGATCCAGCATGCAGGAACGAACTGTGAATTGTGACAGAGGAGCATTTCGGTGTGCTCGTATTGTCGTCTTCAGCCTTCTTGTGTTTTCTATGGGTTGATACACTACTGTGCACCTATCTAGGTATTAGTAAACAATGTTATCTCGATTTACGATCAGTCAACTTGTAATATTGCAAGAGCTTCCCAAATAACACAATGGCACTATTGTTCTATTTGGGAAGCTTTGGGTTTTCCGTCCTGCCAGGAAGGATAAGTTCCCTGAATACATCAATACAAATGTGAGTACCTGCATGCGACAAACAATAAGTAGTGAGCATTTATATATGAATGTGGAATATACATTTATACATGGTGGTGGTCTAGTGTGGTGTGGTGGATGCACATAACATACTATCAGCACATCGCACAATGTATGGCATATATATGTTAGAGAGGAAATGATTGTGTGACTCAAGGCTGTTCTACACTGTATACCAAAAGAGCAGTATAGTGTGACTCCGTGTACTCGACTCCACTTTAGAGAAAGAAAGAGGAGCCAGTGCTGCAACTTCCTCACTCACTCGCTCTCTCCCTTATTTTCGCTTGTGATTCTTAGCGAGGAGTAAATGTATCTCTCACTCTTTCTCTCTCCCATCGTGTCTCTTCTATTTTCCAGCGTGTTTGCTCTTTCTTTTTTCTAAGATTGTGTCCCGGAGATTTAAGAAATATATTTGGGGAGGGGGTACGCTACAGCGTGTGCATAGCCCTCTGCTTTTTCCCTTTTGTTATTTATTTTTATTTGCTTTTTTGTCGCTGGACCCAGAACTCACTTCTTCATATAAAGAATGGAACTATTACCACATAAAGGCATACAGCTCTCATCCTCTAGTGCCTCCCTATAATTACTGCATATTGCATGATATAACAAACCGTCTGTAGACTGCCTTCACAATAATCGCAGTGTTTCATGAGGACGCCGACACACTAATACTACTACTACTACTATATACTAGTACTCCCACTATTACTGCTCTTTTCTCCTGCTCCACTCGTACTTACTCCTTCTGACTCTGCCACGGCACTACGCCACTACGCCACTTCTGACACAAGATTCCTTCACACACAAACACATAGAAATATAGCGCTATGTACTCTGTATTATTCTATATCTTTAATACGTATTTATATATATGGTCGTGCCACTTGGTTCTTGCTATTTCCAAGTGTAGCTTAAATAGTCAGTTCACAGTCGAGTCCTACGTAGTAGTGGTAGTATTAGTAGTAGGAGTTGTAGCATTACTATTTGTAGTGGCGGTTGTATCTCGTATGTACTGTGTGTTCCGTTTCCAGCGACTTGCCTTACAAAAGCCGAGTCAGAGATGCGAGAGACGCTAAGGCTACTTTGTACTGTTAGCCGAGTACGTATATTAGGTATTATGGATAGTAATATAAATATAGTTGAGTCTGAGCACACTGTACAGTGTGTCTGTGTGCTAGTGTTTTGTTAACTGTATGCTTACTGATGCTGCAGTTGGGTTGAGTTGAGAGTAATGGTATTATAGTTGCTAGCTTTTGGGAGCACACACAGAGGATTTTCACAGAGGAGAAAACTGAGTGTGTATTCCATATTGGCTGTTGCTGTATGGCATAGTGGTGGTGTGTGGGTCCGTCTCTTTCTCTGTCTTTCTCCGTAGAGCACATTTGTATAGTGGTATGGTGTGGAGCTAATATTTATATAGAGCGTCTCTCCTCACCCTTGCGCTATTCTACTGCCACTCTTACTCCACTGTGCCGTTGTACTGTTAGGACGAGTCAAGTCTACTCCAAAGTCTTGTAGAGCTATTCAGTTTCTATTCGACAATAGCTTGTTATAATGTGTATCCATTCTACTACATTCTGCTCTTCGGCAAAGGCTGTTGATGCCGTATGTATAGTTATGTATAAGGTATGTTGTATGAATACATAGGACGAGAACTAGTGTAGTATTGGTATGGTATGGAGTATTGGTGGTGGAAGTGTAGGAACTAACTGGGTTCTCATTCTGTGTGTTGTAGCACATTATTGGATGGTAGTTGTAGTGTAAAATATGTTAGTTTGTACTTTGTACTGAGCTCCTGTTCATATGTTAGAATTTGAGACTACTTTCACTCTCGTCTCGACTACTTAGACGACTGCTACATCAACACTGCACTGGTGTGTGTATGTTTGACGCTGTAGTTGTATAGTGGTAGGACAGACTGCTAGAGTTTTCTGTTGTGGTGTGTGTGTTGAGTATACGGAGTTTTGTATCGTCGTCGTCTCCTCATCCACTACTCCCGGAGTCTGACAATCCACTCATGCAATATCGGGGACGGTTAATGCACTAATTATGTATGTGGAGTCGTTTTCGTTTGAAAAATGAGAGAAATTTATGGCCTCATAACTGAAACTCGTTTCGTGTTCATTAGATCTAAGCCTGGTCCGGGAAATTAGATGAAAATGAACTCTAGAATAATCCATGAAGAACCAACTGTAATTGCAGAATTACACCGAAACACTCACTCACCAGCCAAGCCAACGATCTGTCCCCTTTCATTTCGAGCATTTGTCCAGCTGTACAGCTTACTTCTACTTCTTCCACCACTGTATGGCCCAAACCGTACGGAATTCCTCTACCACTATTACTATATTATATTTTTACTTATTGCTTGCATAAATTCAGACACGGGGCTGTTGTGTGTTGCATGCGTTACTCTTACTGTGTTG
Organism: Pogonognathellus longicornis; assembly: GCA_034694085.1. Taxonomy (NCBI): domain Eukaryota; kingdom Metazoa; phylum Arthropoda; class Collembola; order Entomobryomorpha; family Tomoceridae; genus Pogonognathellus; species Pogonognathellus longicornis. The sequence continues at coordinate 8,193 of JAQFYB010006041.1, read as the reverse complement.
TACTGTTGTTTCTGTACTCTCGTTCTACTATTATAAATACTAAATAGTAGGTCGTTTGTAATTGTATGTGTAATGTAATGTACTACCTCCGTCTCATAAAATCCATTACTACTTCATCCCACTTTTCTCTTTCTATCTCTCTCACACACTTAAATACCGTCATTGTCTCTCATGCTCCATAATATACTGACTCAGATTCAATTAGTGTTGACTCACACGTGTCTGCTTGTAATTGCGGCTTCTTCTCTTTGTGCTCCCCACAACATATTATACCCAGTAACTTCCTATAATTCAATTTGGTTGCATCATTGCTTCATCATTTCTATTCTCCAGAATTTCTCACTCTGTTCGTTCCGTAGCACTTCGTATCTTTTTCTCTCTTGTCCCGATCCAGTTCTGCTTAGTAGTTCCTTCCTTACTAATGACAATTGATATGTGATCATACATTCTATCATTCTATCTATCCTATGTGTGGATTGCACCCAGAGCCTATATAATATGTATACTTACACTGCGATCCAGGCATTTGAGTCATACATTCTTTTTAGCTCTGTTCCCTGCCACTCAGTCTTGGAGCAGGGCGTAATTCAACATCAACTATATACATTTGATCCTTGATTTACAAACATTATCTGTATTGTCTCATTCCTTTCTATTTTATGGTTTCATCCTGACAAACATATTTGTGTTATGCGTATAGACATAAGTCGTCATTTATACTTATCTGTATTCCCGTCCTCGCTCAATTTCAAATACTTTATTTTCTTTTCTTTGTTTGCAGGAAATGAAGGTCAACTGGGCAACGTCACCTAATAGTCAGTCCAAACCGGATACGAGTAGTAAGTTCAACTTTTATTCTTTTTGCTTTACACAACTACGCATACTGCTCTACTGCTACATAATATACATGCCACGTTATCACCAGACTGCATTCAGATGCAAACAAAACTCCTACTGTTCTTCCATCCAACCCTTTGTCACGAATGATTAAATTTCTTCCTTTCCATTTTTATATACATAGAGCAGATATAAAACCATGTACATATTTCATCCTGGACGTTCAACGCAAACGCTCTTGTTCGCAATATATGTATGACCAGTGGGCAATTACATGAATATGTATATTCAAATGCATCATCTGCTGTTTCCGAGAAAATTCGGGATGCGGCAGGGGGTTGCGATGTTGTAATGAAACGACTTAGGACATTGAATGTAAATCAAATGATTCGTGCTGGACATGCTGTGATACCATTTCTAATACTTACTCATATGTATAACATTAGGTCTCAAATGCGTCCAACAACTCCCAACGTCAACTCACATTATGGTACTATAATCTTAAAAATTTCTCCGTCGAAGTAGCACAATGCCTATTAAAATTGCAATAAAATTTTCTACAAAAAGAGATCATGAAATCATTTTTAGTTACTTGAAAAAATATTAAAGCATGACAACACTTACAATATAATATCAGTGTACTTACACTTAGCTTATAACAGTTAATTTATCCATTAGTAAATTCAAAATCGAAGATGCGGCAAATATTGCAATTTTTTAATAATTAATATATCATCTATAACAAATGAAAAAACCGAAGTTGCCAATACACTTTAGTTAATAATGATTTACGTGGGATAATTTCATTTCCTTTTATGTGAATCGTTCGCGGCAGAGCATTATCTGAGCAAATACACAGCACTCTAATTCACTGACGTATATATACGTATAAGAATTGTGTATATGAAGTTTAGTCATCTGATTGTGGAACAGAGTTACATTAATAATAGGTTATAAGTGTGAGGTTTTGGTGTAATAGGGAGTTGGAAATACTTTCACATTGTTTACTCATGAAGCCACCACCACAATATCTGTACAAGTTGTTAAAATAAATATTTTAGGTGTGATTACTTTAGTTTCGCAGTTTCAGTTATGATAAGTTTTATTGTCGCATAAATACTTGAGTGTCCAGCGAACTTGTTTCCTTTTAATGTCACGCAGAAAATATTTATGTGCGTTTGAATGTTGTAGTTAGAGTGTGGGCTTGTGACACCTGCATAAAATGTTTGTTGTAAAAGTATACGTTTTTTGGACTGTTGACAAAAGTACGGGTGTCTGTTTATATGCATAATTGAGACTCGGGAGGCGACAGCCCTAAAAATAATTTGAGCTTTCGCAGCAGTGTGCTGAGTGTTGTGCAATGTTACACGATACGTACAGATGTAGAGTGGTGGAGACTGTAGGAGACTGTAGGGTCGGGTGTGAAGGTAGCTATTTATGTATTAGTTTTGTATGTGTGCAAGAGAAAGTGGCAACTAACACACTACAAATGTTTGTTGGATAGTGGATGAAGTTTGTGTATGTGTGGAGTTGGTGTGGAAGCCATTGCTTTGGCGTGGCAGGAAAAGAAAGATGTTTGTGGTGCTCATATGACGCTCAGAATGTTCATAGTGGTCACCTACGTAACCTAGGAGCATGTAGTAAGGACCTCACATTTCATCATGTTTTGTGGCAGAGCTAAGCCATTAGTATGAATTATTTTGGCGAGAGTGTCTTATTGAATTGGATTGCATCATGGTTGGCAATAAGTGAGGAGAGAAAGCATAGTTCACCCCGGGAGAGAAAAATAGCCAGATGTGCACTCACAAAGTCGACTTTTGCTATGACGGCTTGTTGTACTTACTCCCGGAGAATGTTCCTATCCAATTCATGGCAGGACGCTTTATATTTGTCTATTTGTTTGGATCAGATATACACCATGTTCATATGTGCACTATCCTCACACAGCGCTCACTCTCTCCGACACTTTCAATGTAACAAGCTCTGAAATAGAATGAAGAATTGATATGAAGACGGATCATGTGTCTGCTTAAATAAACGGAAAAGTGCCACTATGAGTTTCACTATCCGTCACTTATTTGCGCAAAAAGTAATCATATATGGTCGCTTTACTAAACAATTGATTTTTTAGAAATGCCGCTAAGGCGGGAAAATTCTAATTTCAGTTTTAGTCAATATAGCGCAGAATTTTAATGCGCTTTTGGATTTTCACATATATATGGAAATTAATACCTACTCTAATATATCGTGTTAACACTATGATAGTATTATAGCTTGAGTAGTGTGTGTATGTATGTGTGGAAAAATTTGTTGTTGTGTGTTTGCGGAGATATATTAATAACAGTGTAATAAGGCTGACATGGTTGGAACTCTATGCACGAATGGAAGAAAGGCGTTTGGGGAAAAGTGTTGCTGAAGCGTTAGCTGTAGAGCTGCAATATTGTATCTCGCTGTGTTGCCGGCTGTCACGTAGACGTAGTAAAGTCATATTATGCTGTATAGGACAGTTGATATAAGAAAATATCTGTAATTAGTCGCATGGTTTCTTCAGACGATGAATTACGGACTGAGATGTCAGATGTTTGTTTGCTGTAAATGAAGAAATGTCCAAATAGGTTGTATCGTATTTGTTCATAATATTAAAGGCGACTGTTTGTCCACATTGCGTAACATGTACTTTGTATGCAATTACAATGTCCATGTTTTTACAGCATTATGGCTGTAGTGGAGTTGACAAGAGTACACGATATTGGGCAAGTTGTGCTTCTGGTAAGAATAAATACAATAAGTACAAATATATTTATGTGAGATATTATTATACATTGTGGTTTGGGGAAAAGCGTGTATGTGGTGCGCGTAATGGAAAAAGAAAAATTGAGTGAGTGGGAACAGCATTGTGCAGAAAGGGATACTTAGTGTAGTTCAGAAGGGACGAATTACATTTGAACTAAATAGATGGAAAGGGCAGCTGTTCCATCTGGCTACAGAATAATTGCCTATAACGTTTTATAGTATGATTCCTTGTGACCCTGTTAGTCTTAACGACGTCATCCAAATTAAAATCCGCCTTGAGGAAATATGTAGGTGCGTCCCTTGTTCTGTAGACGATGACGACTACTATGTCAGTAATTGGCCGATGTTCAAATTCTGCAATTTAATTATTTCCTTCGGCAAAATATGATATTGTTGTTTTTCTTTTCTGGTCATGTGAAAACTGTGCATGCTTCTACATGTTCATGGTTTTTATCATGCTACCTAGTAGTACTATGAAAAGAAAACTACATGGAATTGCGATTTTCTTTTCGTCTCCACTTTCTTTCTAGTAGCTGTATTTTTATTCTCAACATGGTGCATTTGTTTCACCGGCTTGAGCACATAATACAGTCTTTAGGATCTATTTACAGTTTCGCCAAACTCCATGAGGGTTTGTTATTTTTGCACAATATATTTTCCATTCCATAATTAAAAATTTAGCATGTTCCATTATTAAAGCCCACATATTTTTATCTTCCTCTTCTACGAATTTGACTCTCTTTTTAATTTGTATGGAAGGCAGAAGCATCTGTACCTGTATTTGTACACATTTCAAAAGTTCTACAAGAGTTTTGCACATTACGCAAGTACCTTTGGCATCAAAAAGTGTTTTTCTTTCAACTACAGAGCTTCTCTCCATGTACAACAACCATGCTTCTACTAAAGTACACAATAGTACTGAAGGATTTTCATATATTATTATTCCGGGCTTCCCAGAAATAAAAGCTTTATATATGTATATTTCAATTTATATATACGTTGTAGTTCTCCAAATCATTTGGAGAAAGGCTATGTGCATTGTAGTTTTAATTAAACATGCAGATCCCGTTGTAATTTTAAGATGAGCAAAATGGTGTATTAATAGATACTCTCTCTTTCTCTCTCTCTCTCTCTCTGTATTTGGCTTGCTACGCAAAAGACACTGATAAATGACTTGTCCTGTGAACCTAGCCTTGCTGATGGTGAGATTGAGTGGAAGTATAAACTGATGGTTAGACAAATTCCCAGATTTGTAGTCATTGTAGTTTTGATGTTGTTGCAAGAGCAAAGTGAAGCCAGAATGTGACAAGGACTCACTTCCACTACACACGTACACGTAGTAGATGGAAAGGAGGAGAGTGAGTGCAGGGCTTTGCCTTTCACTATCGGTCAAATCCAGTTGCCCTCATTGACTCAACAAGGTAATTTAATCCTGCAGCTTGATTAGGATGAGGAAGAACTATGGGTTGATGTCAAAACTATTGTAAAGGTAATCAAAATTATGTGGGCGCATTAGCGAATTACAGAATTTCATTCAAAGTGTCCACACCAACCAATGCTTTATACACGCCTTCTGTAGTTGTACTGTGTAGTGTAGAGAGTGTGCACACACAAAATGTTTTGTGTAGATTTAGTCAACAGTGAATTCTTGCATGGCTTGTTTATGTGGTGTGGTTTGGACAGTCATCCGTAGTAGATCTTTATGTTGTTTGGGAAATACAAGAAAAGTATGGGTTACCTTCACTGTACTTATACTTAGTCAGTGTTCATAGAGTAATTTACATTCAGTATCCCACAGTCACACAATTTATTCCTTTGCATACATTTGAATTAAGGTTTGTGAGAAAATCTTACATCAATTCGAATGCATATTAATTTGGTTCAACATATTACTACACATTGTATATTATAATTTTATTATTCTACAATTCGAAAAAATATAGTACAGCTCTTAGTTCTTACATTTAGTTAGCTGATCCACTTTACAAGAGTTTGGACAAGTTTTAAATTTTCATGAATGTTTATCGCAATGTGTATATTTTCGTTATCTAGGATTGTAGGGTTCTTAAGTATTGATATGAAGATTTAGTAGGTATGAATTGTGTGTTGATAAATATGAAAATTGTTGGTTAGAGCTTGACATAGTATGAGAGTTGCTTTAAGCTGTTGTAGTAAATTAGAATGGTATGTGAGGAATTGAGACGTGTAGCGGAGGGAGTGGAAAATGTTGTAAGTTTATCTGTGGGAGTCGAAAACACTGATTAAAGTTTATTGGAGGGTTGTTGAGGTAGAAGGAAAGGGATGATTCATGTGAATGTAATGAAAATAGGCATTTGAGTCGTCATTCTTTATGAATATTCTAGATGCGAATCATGATAAAGTATTGTGGATGAAAGGAAGGTGTATATCTAAGCTGAGACACTGACGGCAATGAAGCTACTTGATACAGTAAGTGGGAGAGAGAGAAGAAGAACGGCTTTGTGTGGTGCACAAAGTTGCCGTCGACTTTCATAATCGGGCTGGAGTAAGATGTGGATTTGGAAGCGGGAGCTGAAAGATATATGGAAATATTTATTGAGACTGCAATGAGTGTAGTAGTTGAGGTTGAGTCTATACACATAGCACATGTATAATATTTATAGTTACTCTTAGTGTTCTTAACACACACATACACACACGGCTCCTACTCCTCCTGCTATGATGAAGGATAGTAGTAGCAGTAGCAGGGGAAGGCATTCGAGCTAAGAAATTGGGACAAAAGACCGGTGAAAAGCTTAGATACTTTACTTTACTTTACCAACCTCGAGCTTAGTAGTTTGTGTGGAGGAAATAAAGCTGTTCTTTGCATTTACCACAGCCGATATATTTTCATTTGTTTGGAAGTTGACTATAGTCGCTAAACTAGAGCTGTATAGACTGTAATTTGTTATTAACCCTTCGTATCGTCTACATCTCACCTCCACGCTCATTCTACCCGTTTTCGCACCATCATACTTATACTCAGTCTCCAACACACAACAACAACACAGCAAGAGTCTCCCAAACAACCAACTCTTGCCTACGTTTTCTGTAGCTACATTTTATATCACATACAGCACCACACAAAACACAGCGGTCTATTCTATACCACACTCTACACTCGTTGTGTTGTTGTGTAATGCACTCTGTCTCCAGTTTCCACATGTATACTTAATCTATAGTGTATATGATGTAGTGGGTCGGGAGTCTGTACAGTAGTGATGTATATACTGCACACAGCTCCAAACATCCCTTTTCACAACTATTGCTCAGTTTTATATTATGAAGGTATTCCGCTTGTGTAAACGTATAGCTGGGCTGGTTGGTTAACTCGATTCAGTTTACTTAGTATTAAACACATGAATAACAAGGTTGTGTGGCTAACGTAGTACGTATGTACGTGGTGGTTTTTTTTCGTCGTCGTCTCTTTCGCCTCCTCCTGCGAGTGTAATGCAAGCAGCCTTTCTCTGTGCACTCATGTAGCTATATAAGCATATATTTTCTCTTTTGATGTCCGCATGCACGCATAGCATAGCTCCGCTAAACATAACATTACACAAAGGAATATGTAACAGGAGTATGGGATGTGAGAAAGTGAGGAGTATGAAAATATTTGGCTGTATGGTATGTATGGTAGTCGACTCAGCCTTTGGACTGGTGGAGTGTAGTGAGTGAGTGAGTAGCGTGAGTAGTATTGCACCATTATGTTCTATTGATAGACACGACATAAATGCCTCGGCTGCTTTACTTCAGATCAGCTTCTTAACTAACTCCATATGAGTCTCTCTAACTTAGCGTGGTATAGCTTGTCGGATTAGCTGCCCGCAGTCACCACCTGATTGTATGTATAAGATCCTGAGACTAATATTATGGAACCGGTGTGTAGTGTGTGTATGTATGTGTGTTTTTAAGTATAGAGAGCCACAACCATGAAGGCTAGCGGCATTCTACTACTTCATAGTGAGTTCTGTATTGCTGTATAGTTATATTACATATTATTGTGTACATACTTGTGAGAGTGGAGCAGAAAGTGAAGTATGTAGGGAGCGGTAGGTAGTGTGTTGGTTTTAGCTTCTCTACTCCCGTCAACTACTAAAAGGAAGGCTGTCCTCCTTTTATGGTTGAGCAGTTTGACTGGCAACTGGAGGCTAATGTAAGTTTACGTGTTGTAGAAAACCACAGAGGTGGGTAGAGGAGGCAGGTTCACGAGTTGAGATGATGGGTACAAAGTCTGGGCTAGAGGTAGGTGTATTTATTTACCTGAGCTAATACATACAGAAAAAAGACAACATAGCCAAGCTGACTAACAACAATGTCTATAGGGGTCAAAATTATTCTTCTGGCTAGGAATTTTCAATTTTGGGTTAAAGTGAAATTTCCAGACGCACTCTGCGTGTAAATCTTATAGGGGTGTGTGTGTGTGTTTTTGTGTGTGCAAAGGGAAAGAGCATCATCGGGTCGGTTGAGGAAAGCCTAATTCGCACTGAGTATTTGGTAGTAACAATATCTTCATGTCATCCAAATAGTGCATCAAAATATGGAATT
>JAQFYB010006040.1:0-12920 GCA_034694085.1 Pogonognathellus longicornis | reverse complement strand
CGACAGTTAGGTTTGGCTTAAAGCTCGTCATAAACCCCGCCCCCGAAGGGGGCGGGGTTTATGACGTGCTATTTTTGGTACCCGGTTTCGAACGGCTCATGAGAGTCGGTTGGCAAAAAATGGGTTTTACGCTATGACTCGAACTTTGTGACTGAGTTTTTACTTCAAGTTCTGCAACTGCAACCATCTTGAATATTACTTTGTACATTCTAAAAACTAATTAAAAAAGCCTGCTTGTCTCATTTTTACTTATACACGACTCACGAATATTAAATGATTACACATATACACGGACACACCTTGACACTACAGATAAGTCGTTTGATACATATCCAGCATCAAGTTATAAAAATAGTATTTCATTTTTATTTTTATCTCAACCAGTGCCAGCATACTCATTTTATTCCCTTGCTTGCTTTGGTTGACAAAGTTGTAATAAAAATTAAATATTAAATACACACTAATAAATCACAAACTATATGACTCTGCTGCGCGTGGCTAGACAAAAGTATGTAAAATGTGTTAAAGCGGTGCGGTGTTTGTTTGTACCAAAAGAGTACCTGCCCCTATACGACCGTTTTTAATTTCCTAGCTAAATACACTGTACACACTTTACACATAAAATGAGCATGAATCCTGAATCCATTGCCCTTTGCATAGGGCACACCTGTCAAAAATTTGTGTACATGTGTGTGTAGATAAATTAATAATATTGAACTAGTTAAAGCAAAGTGTTATACTAATTTGGCTTTGGGTACTACCACTGGCCTGGTACTTTAAAACATTATTTTATGCAGTACATAATTTACACCCAAACTAATGTATCTAGAAAAGCTTTATTTTAAAGCAACTCGGGCATTCAACTACACTACATAGATAATCAGCACATGAATGACACCCTAAAGGTTGTAGTTACTTTACTTGTAACGTTTTACTGCTTTATTATTAGAATATTATGTATGTGCATACCACTTGAATACTTTTTAATGTTTAAAGTATTCCTTGTGTACTACAGAACAGTATAATAATATTTTTTAAAAGAATGAAATGAAGAAGGACAGAACTTCTGAATCTGAACTGAAAATTAAAAGTAGGTTTACACCAAAGCTAGTAGAGTTAGCTTTGGTTATTGGTTTACACCTAACAACCTAAATACTTGCATAAAAATGTGCAAACACAGTTAAAATAATATTTATCCATGTGACTGAGTAAATGCAATATAAAAATACTACTATTAAATTAACATCACGATTAGCCCTTTTGAGCATTAGGTTCATTGACCAGTCAAAATTGACTGGAATGTATTGTGTCATTTCATACACACCACTACAGCAAAGCCTATATACATTAAATTCATATTATTACACTTATAATCAGGTCACAGTTACATAATATAGTACAGTTGCTCATACATAATAATTACCACTCAGTTTGTCATATGCTCGGCTAATTGGAAGTATACATTACAATTTACTTTTTTACATAACACAGGAGGATGAGCAGAGATTAGTTACATAAGTAAGTGCTAAAATGGAAATACTTAGTGAGTTTGTAAGGTTAACTTATAATTCTTCTGTGCATTCTTTGGGAGACCCTAATACCATTTCGAGTGTAGTTTACTACAATAATAATCAATAAGATATTTTATACTGACTGATTATTAGGGTTATAGACTTTTGCATATAGCAATGAAAATATGACTAATACTTCTACAAAGAATGTAAAATTACCATAAAACTAAGAAAATGGAAATCAATCAATTATCGTATAGCTGAGCTGTAAATTGTGTCAATGTCACAAATCCAATTTTTGATATCCGACGAGTTTCAATGCAATCTAAATTAAACTACACAAATAGTTTTATCGAGTCCAGAGTAAATTCCATACTACTTTTAGAACAGGACAATGTGTGGGAATTGACTGGCAATTAATACCTGCCACAATAATATTATTATATTTAACCGACTAAACTAAACGATCCCTCTACTTTACTTCCGATATGGTCTACATTAAAATTAAAACATATTTAATATTGACGGTCTGTGCTGCTTGAATATGGCTATATTATTATATCACTTACGAATACGATGTAATGTAAGTACCTAACCTACATACTCCACATAAATAAAATATAAGTACATGATTTCAAACAACAATTTTTGACCCAAGGCCTTTGGCCTTGTTGTCCCTTCGATATGACATACACGGTATTTATGTCGGTTTAGGGTTTCCCATCCATCGGACGATAGAGCATAACATATATAATTATAATGCTATATATTATGCTAGTCTGCTACTGTATTAACCGTATTTAATATATATTATTTACGTTAGAGCTTTAAGTTAACTCTTTACTATTACAGAGTATTTACAAATGTAATTCACATAATATGGTTGAATGCTTCTTGCTTAACAAATATTCCTAGTATATAGACAATAGAAGAAGTCCTGCAGTCGTACAATATTATAGAGTACACAGTATATTGAATGTATTTCATATAAATCATACAGTACTCAACACACCAACATACAGTAAAATAGTACAGTAAACTTTGCCAAGCAAAGGACTACGTAATAAACCAACTTGTACGTATTTACTTTATTTATAAGCCTAACCCGTAACGAAAAAAATCCTTGAACTTACTTTGCCATTAAATGCTGAATGAATGGTGAAATTCCAGCAATATACCATTTCACATTGACCTAATGTCTATACTATTTTCAAAGAAATGTATCTACACCTAAATCTCTGAATTTATAATATAGGAAACCAATTGAATGAACTGTGCGTGACTATCCATTTGTAAGAATATTAATATATATTAAGTGAAAACGTCCGAAAAAGTTTCCCGTTCGTACGGACAAGAAGTGGAAATATAAAAAATGTTAATTGCAAGTTGTATTGTACAACTACCAAAGTATGACCTCAATTCGTAACTAAAAAATAATATGATGCAGTAAAACTCAATCTTTAGGATCTTTAGATAAAAAAATATTTTATTAAATGCAGCAGGCAATTTTTTCCATTTACATATAATAATAAATACATTTAAATATATTATAATATTATATTGTAAATGATCTAAACGAAAGAGCATTTTTTCAATTCTACTTGAGTTACACCCTAAACCTATTAAAAGAAGCTTACTCGGCCTCGGTTCAATTCAAACCCAGAAAACATGGCTTTGGAGATAAAATGATGGTAAGAAAAGGTATTTTACAGAACTGTTTTCGTTACCGACAACAATTTTGATGTAAAAAAATAAATGTTTTCCAGTTTTGCTATTCCTTCCATTCGCATATATTTTGAACATACAGGCAACAGATGTAATTTAGACACGGACATTAAATTGACGATTGGATTTTTGGGTCCTTTCAAACATCAAACGAAATCAGCTAAACCCCATCATTGAAAACACTGTAAAATGACGCAATGACGCGCTACAATGATATACAAAGTGAAAAACACTTTTCAATTATAACTTTGTTTTATTGCTACAAAATCAGGGTGTAACGTTGAACGCGATGAAAATGTCTCAAAACTTCATAATTTCGTGGTTGGTAGTGACTAATTTCAGCCTATTATATTGCCCACCTCCTTGACCTCATTGATAACAATTTAACGGCAAGTCGCCGATTTCAAAACAGAACTAGCTATAGAAATAGGGCAATTACAAGACTACAACTACCATTTTGATATTGAAAACACGTTCATTCACCATTTGTTGTTTGTAGCTTATTGCATTTGTCCCGATCCCGAACAACAAAAATGCATATTGTTGATCGTTGGCCAGACCAATGCAATAACCTTCAACCTACCTCTTCATACAACATACAAACAACTTATTAATCCTAAAGTTAAAACGCATACGTTTCTGATCATTTTTATAACAAAATGATCAGAAAATTAGCAAACAATTTAAAGTAATTAAAAATACAAAAGACAGTTTATAGGACTAAATTTAATGTAGGTATGTAACTTAATCTTTAAACTTACCCGATTAAGATGTCTTTCGATAGTCTGAACAACAATGTGAGCTTGAAGGATTTTGTCTTCCGCAATCATGGTCAAAGCGTTGATCATTGGCTTTGAATTGATTTTTAAATTGTCCAACTGGGCAGCATATTCAGCTGCTAGAGTGTCGCCCATTTTGATAACCTTAAAATTAACTTTGGAGTGATATTTAGAAGATATTTACCTTCACAATTAATCACAAAACAAACTTACACACAAAAGAGAACACATCACTACCAAAGCACAGCTCACACAACACTATTCTGATGCACTGGCGCTGCACATACACTTTTCTCCCAATAAATACGTTTGTAAACTCAATATTCCTCCAACGTTCACCTCGATAAACAGAAACACTCGCAAGCACTCGCTCTCGCTCGCTAGATTTCTATTCTTCTAATGGAGAAGTCCACAAGAAAACCAAAAGCTGTAAAATACAAACTCAATCAACAGCGCAGCACTCTAACAACGCAAACGCAATAGCAACACACACAATTCAATGTAATGGCCATACAAAAATTACGTTATCATTTTGCTACTAAAGGGGTTACGTAAGTTACGTGTATGTCGTTGCCCATTGCCTTGTGCCAGAAAACGCATAATTTGTATTGTAATTTGTACTTGTCCCTCATATTATTAGGATTTTGCTCTCCCCGAAATCGATTTTTGGATACGACCGTGCATTTGGCATTAGATTGTAATGTACATAATAATTAATAATAAAAAATAATAAATAAAATAATAAAATAAACTTTTCTAAATAGACTTTGTGTAACATTTTGGCTTTTTTAAATTATATGTTTGTTGTCTTAAACTCATGAATAATGCTTTTAGACCAGAAAAAGAATACAAGTTTTCCGACAATTTGTATTAGGTAATGGTGTTTTAAAGCTATAACACTTTATAGAGGTTTTCTTTTTTTCTTTAAGCTCATTCGAAAGATGAAAACATTTTTGCTGATGAAGAAATTCCTTAATTTTCGAAATCTAAGATGATAAAAGTACAATATGGAATATTATTTTTTACCATCACAAACAAACTATTATAAAATATTATGACTTTATGACAATGTGTTTTAGCAAGACTTGCGTACATGTGATTTTATCGTTTGTTTGTTTGATTTATATACTAGAATTCTTTGAGCAGTTTGAGTTTGAGCTGCCTCCAACCCCACTTCTTTAATTAATAATGGTCTACAAATCAATAAAATCAAAGATAGTTCTTATTTGCTAAATATGCATTGCATTAATACTAAAGCAATCGATAATAAAAAATGGTTTACATTAGAAACTTGCGAATCCGTTAAGTACAGTACAGCCTTTTAAGCTCTTGAAAGTGGGGGCGTGATGAAAATTGGTGACTGTAATAAGTGATCTGTTTATATTCGAGGAAACTTGTTCCTCGTTCGTCACTGTCGTCATCTCGATACTTCTCGTTAACAATTCGTCGTAATCGCAATCCCTAATGTCGTATGCTCCAAAGGTTCAGGCAATGAATTGCATCGCATTTATATCGCATCTATAGTCTATAGCCCCTTTATTTTTGTAAACTCACCGTAATACTTTTGGTAAATACTTTTAGCACTCTATCTAAACATCCTCAACCCTTTAACACTATTAACACTAATGAATTGCATTTACATACATAATATTTCCCATTTTGTTGGTTCAACTGTTTCTGCTTCATCTGTAATTCGTTTATGTAAAAGTTATGTATGCAGTGTGTGCAGTCATGCTTATGATTGGTGATTTACGAACTTACTTGTCCAATGTCCATGTCCACTCATAACATTTAATCGACTTTAACACTGAAATAATAACGTAATGGTAGTAAGCATTTATATACAGTTAGTAATATTACACAGGTTTGTATATTATGAGATCTCCTACATGGATATAATTTAATTATGTGTATTTTTCAAACAGATGAACATTAATGTATTATGCACCAATTACATAAAATAAAATCTTGTGAAAGCTTATACAAGGCTGTATAAGGGGGGCAGTCGGGGAATCCTCCATGAAATGCCAAAGAGGTATGGTACTAATGGTGCTCTAAAACTTCAAAAAATCGAGAATCTATTCGAAATCGATTTCTGTATTCTGGTCTTGACATAAAAATAGTTTAAATAGGTATGTTGGTATGTAATACTGTACTGTAATGTACCTTCTATTGTCATTTGTCAAATTAAAATTTTGTCAAAACCATAGTCTTCCGTTAATGCATGGATTTTGTGTTCGTGCGTATATACAAATTATATTCATATTTGTACATGCATTAATACATACACACATTTTAGGGATTTTAGGTCTAAAGTGTTTAAATGTTAAATGTGGTTTCCTCGTGTCGTTTGCTGTTGTCGTCTTAAGTATCACAACGTTTTGCATTTCAATCCTTATAACTTGATTTTTATCATTACTATTATTATTCTATGTTAATACTATTTTCTTGTGTTACGTTTATCAAGTTCATGAACAAAGATGTAACTCTACTCCAGAAAATTGTCGGATCGGAATGTGGATATTGTAGAACATTTATTATTCTACATGCAATGAAATGAGAAGTCGGTAAACAGAAAAAGGCTTTGTAATTCTGTTTATTTCCTGAAACCTAAGATTTCAGACAATTATAAAAGTTTGCACTACATAAACTTATAAAACTTGCAGTTTAAGGTTATCGGAAAATGTTTGTCTATGCAATTTCTTTATTCATAGTTTAATGAAGATGTATAGCTAATTGTTTGTGCCAACATGAAATTGTACGAATTTTATGCAGACATAAATAAACAGAGCTCAGCATAAATGTATACAACAAGCTTCGTCTGTACTGTAGCAGTCTGCTGTTCTGAACTCAGAAAGCCATTGACGTAGTATTTATTGCTTGTTTGGAATCGAGCAGTGTAATGCAATAATATTCGTATTTCTATGCAGAAAGATTATAAACTGTAAAATGAATGGTAAAGATATAGAAACAACAAATTGATATAAAGCCACATCTGTACATATTGATAATATTATTTGACTTTGACTGACTCATCGATCCATACAAAGATGTAAATACGTTATGCCATATACTACGTAAATAGTAATTGTCGCAATTACTATAGCTGTCAGAGGCGTAGCCAGGATTTGGTTGGGGGGGGGCAAACTCAAAACATGAGGTATATGTGCTAACTTTCGAATTACGAAGCTCGAAAAATTTTAGTAAACGGGAAAATTGAACATAAAATCGATAAAATTTCCGCACAGCGCGGAAATTTTTACGATTTTTGGTACTTTTTTTGGTAAAATAACCTCTTTTCTGAATTTCAAGGGTATTGCCCCATTGCCACCCCCTGGCTACGCAAGTGATAGCTGTTATCAAGTAGGTATGGTTAGTATGGAATAGGTACCGAATACGGCGAAAATGCTTAAACTGTTTACATTACATTTACAACCTATACACAATTCATACATTTCGACGATAATGGTACGGTTCTATTAGAACCTTGAGAATATAAACTACACAAATCCTCCTATCCAGGTAAGCAAGTTTTAGTAGAGAGCTATTATAAAATCAATTATTGATTGAGTTCTTGAAGGTAGAAATAGATTTCACAATAGATTCACCAGTACTCCAATAAACACAATAATGTAGAAAATGAATGGACATATGCAATTTTTTTATGTGCAAAATAAAAATCGTTAGCTAATCACTCACAGAGTTGTTAGAATGCCGTTGTTTGTTTATGAGGTTCAAATGTGCAAACGCTTTTACAATGACGTTATTATCACAACAATTTCTATCTACATGCTTGTTATCTAGATTTTACAATGTGGTGGAGCACTTGATTTTTTACAAAACATGGTCTACTGCTACCTAACATATTTTCAATAGGAATAGCAAATTAAATAACATGTTTTGCTAATTGCTACCTGATGTACAATACTTGTGTACTGAATATATTTAAACGAGAGATTTTGCAAAGTAATACTACACTTGAAATTGCCTAAGGTAAAAATAATACAAAATAAGTGATATTTTAGCTAGGATACACATGTGAGGTAAATCATAGATAAAGTAAATTCTGTTCACATTTATGTTGTCACACAACAAAATCGTAATCTAACAGTAAACTTGTAGCATACAACAGTTTACTTATGAATCATAGAAAAACATTCAGTGAGATCAACTTCCGGTCGATTCTGTTTCGATATTTTATCTTGGTTTTGGATAATGAGATTTGGCAATCCTGTAAGCCACTGAACTTTAGGTGACTTATTTTTCTCCACGGAAGAATTGTTGAGGACCATTTTACGAAATAATTCCTTCCTTTTCTTCTCATTTTTCGCTCCTTTACAAAGATCAGTTAGTTTCTTTATATCCTCCTGAGTAGCTCCCCATTCCAGTAAAACCTAATGCATAATAAGAACAATACATTAAAATATAGGTAATTCTGGTAATTGTAACTGACAATGTCAGAATGTCACAAGGTAGTAACAATGTTACAACCAAAATTACAAATTAAATTCTTCAATTTAATTTTGATTTACCTGAGAAAGGCTGGGATCCTTATCGTGAACATTTCTAAAAATGTGTTCGATAAGTCGAAGTAGTCCATCAACATTTGCCTCATTATCAACCCAAAGACAAACAGCTCTCAAAGCAGTAGCATAAACCCATCGTACAATGTCCAATTCTCTGGAAATTGCATTCCACGCCATCAATAAACATCGAGCAGTCTTAAGAACAACCAGACTATCATCCCAGCAGAGAGCCCTTTAAGTAAACGCAATTTATATCGTTTTTATATTATAGGTAATTAAAGAATACAAAATAGGGTAATAGTAATAATTACATTATACAACAATTAAGAAAATTGAAAAATTATTTTTTAAAACTTACGATACACAAAATTGAAGGATTGAACGGTAGCAGACAGTGTCCGCCAACAACAAAGATCCTGCACCGCTCAATTCTCCTGAATTGCCAGAGGACTGATTACTTCCATTACTTTTGGAAACCCCATTCGCCTTTCCATCCATTTCGTTGTCCATATCCATTTGCTCTTCATTATTTGCCGATTTTTGACTGGAGTTAGAAGCGACGGAGCTGTCTAGTAGTCTAAAAACAAGCTCACTATACTCTTTGGTAAGCAGTCGCAATGACGAATTTTCAAGAACTTCTTTTTCTTCCTCTCCATCTGCATCTGCGGTCTTTGTATTTTCAATTAAATTCCATCGATTCACTAAACGTGTAAACACTGAAAAAAAGAATGATATATTTATATAATATCCTATTTTACCCAGCCCACTCCATATAATTCTCCTACATCAAAAATATATAGATATGGAAAACAAATTACTGGTACAAGCACTTACTAAATGGAAAATAATTCTGAGCAAATGGAATCACAACAGTTGGAACCTGTGCGATCGGGCAGCTAATCAAATATGGCTTGAACACACTACGTAGAATCCCACGAAGTCGGAAATCACTAAGATGCTGAGTATTGCACCCAACAAAATTGAGGTAAGCATCACTTAATTGAGGAATATAATAAAACTTTGGGGCCAAGACAACTGCACACTCTCCTAGTATGCTGTAGCACAATTCTTGAATTGTGAGAACGAATAACCTTATTTTTTCTATAAATGGTTTTTCTCCGTC
Source organism: Pogonognathellus longicornis (assembly GCA_034694085.1). Classification (NCBI taxonomy): domain Eukaryota; kingdom Metazoa; phylum Arthropoda; class Collembola; order Entomobryomorpha; family Tomoceridae; genus Pogonognathellus; species Pogonognathellus longicornis. The sequence continues at coordinate 3,256 of JAQFYB010006040.1, read as the reverse complement.
CTGGGGAGCGGTCAAGGCATTACTGACTTCAGCCATTCCCATGTTGTTATAATGAAGTCCTAATATGTGAGCTTTATCTTGATCAGTAATTCCAAAAATATATTGAAAAGCTGGTTTATCTATTAGTAAGTGTATTGATTTGACTAATTTGAAGATAATTGGTAACAATGGGCAGACATGATCATACGCAGGATGGGTCATGTTTTCAGGATCCGTGCTTGACTCTGAATGTTGGTTCATAGAAACACCAACAGAATTTTGAGAAGACGATGAATTTAAAACTGCATTTGATGGATTACATTTGAGTTTTTTAACTCTACGAAGAACTGAATACAAAATGTTCAGGTCTGTTAGGAATACACCCCGATTTTCAAAGAAAACATTTTCTTGAAACATGCTGACTAAACTATCAACCGTATTAGACATCACCGATATCTGTTCCCAATCTGACTGAGGTAATAGAGTTCCAATAAAAGCTGCTTGACGGGAAGTATCGTTCCTAAAGAAAATTAAGTTTTAATTTCATTTGTATGAATATGACGATAAATGTATACCTCCTACTATTAGTTTAGTATTACACTGATTCTATTAAGCGCAAAAGGAACTAACCACGAATTAGACGTCAATATCATTACTTCAGCCAAACTATACTTTTCCATTGGAGACAATCGTGCTGCAAGAACCGACGTAGAGGAATGAAGATAATCAAAAGCCAATGCCATAACTTCAGAATTTTTTGTAGCAAGCTATGTTAAATTCAAATTTTTACTAAATATAAACTTCAAAATCAACAATATTTACATAAATTATACAAATGTATTATTATTACTATATTCAATCGTTATTACCTTAATTAGTAAAGCTGCAGCATGTCTTCGTATATCTTTTGCCGATTCATCATATTGAAAACATTTAAGAATAGACTCAACAATTGTTAGCAGTAGTTTTTGATGAGAATCTCCAAATTCGGCTCTTTGTTTGGCTAAAGACAGAAATACAAACAGTGCAGATACACTTGAGAGAATTGTAGATTTGAGTTCTAAGGAAGTTTCGGCTTCAAATTTTGCAGAACATTGCTCCAAATCTATCAACCCTATTTTAACCATCTCCTGATCTTCCTAAAATTAAAAGTAGTTACAAATAATTTATTAATTCAACACATTTTTTTCTTTTTTAAAACTTAACTTACATGTGACACCGATGAAGCTACAGCATCCATAACAAGGACTAAAGTCTCCCATTGAAACATCTGTACAGCAGTCGGGCTTGACAACGAGTTGTGCAACCATGAATTGACTACAGTGTATAGCTTTGGTATCAGTAAACCGATACTGCGTAGCATATTACAAAATTCGGATTTGAGTCTTGTCATATCTTCTTTTTCACTTGGGGTAGGAGGAGCGGAAACAAATTTCTTGCAGGTTAAGTTTAATAGACTGGAAATACAAACAGTCAAAGCAAAATTAAAGTTAAATCCATATCAAGTAAATAACATAAATGGGTAAAAATCTTAGATAACTACAAAATGCAAGAGAAAAATGACATAAATGTTAGTACTTGATTAAACTTTTGGCAAGGGGTGACTCGAGTGATCCATCTCCGAAGTCCATTTTCTTAATATTTTTTAATAACTGATTAAGCGCAATGGCACTTCCAAGAACAGAAACCGCTTCTTCCCTTGAGGCTAATACTTCAATGCATTTAATCAAGGTTTGAATATTAACTTTATCTTTAGAAGAATTTGCTGCCAACGATGTCAATATTTCGCCCAATTTTCTCAAAAAAGCTTCTTCATTACTATTGGCATCCAATATTGCTTGCACTAATGCTCGGCAACACTCGTTTTCTAAACACATTTTAGGAATTTCGAATCTGTCTTCCTTTCGAATTGGTTTTCGATCCAAAAGCTAAAAACATACAAGATTTAAAATGATGTTCCATAACAAGAAAAATTGTAATACTCACAATCAGTACACAGTAAACAATGTTTAAAAGGGGAACCTGAAGCAAACAATCTGCAGCCAGCACCTTGAAGTTCATTTCTGACAATACTGAGAATAAAATAAAAATACGCCTTCCCTCCAAAAACAACGATGTAGTTACGCATTCGATATACGGCAATAGGCAACTAAGACTTAACTGCCCCCTTTTTACATGAATCATGTGTGAAGTATTTCGGTAAGCCTGTATCGAATTAACTATATGTTTAAATAATACAGAAATAATGTCCTTAGAAACTGCATTGAGACCTTGGCTCAGTTCTTTTCGTCTTTCGAAACAATCTACAAGCTGAAAGACACAATAAATGTCAACATTATTTAAGTCTCCTGATAATCAATAGAAATATATAAAAACGAAATGGCAATTTAAATACCTGCAAACTAAATATGTCTTCAGCCATGCGTCTCATCACCAATATTGGTAATTCAGAAGAATCCGACATACCGCATAGCCGATTTATTAAATCTGGCCAAAGTTGAGGCCATTCACGCTTTACAACTTCAACAATAACCCTAGATATTTAAAATTGCACAGTTTTAAGGATAAATTCAAATGAGCAGTTTTTGCATGGTTAAATAAGATTTTTACAAAGAAACAAGGCTAACCGTGCTAAAGCTTCTTCTAGAAACGATGGACAATTTCCAGGAAATTGGGGAAGACCATTTTGCATCAACAGAATCAAACGTTCCTAAAAAGAGAAAGATTAACTTAATGTTTTCCATGTTTAAAACAATAGTTGTATCATTATATTATTTTTCATTTCGACAATTTGTAAGCTGAAAAATATTGAACCCACCTTGACTTCCTCCCGTTCTTGTAACCGATTCCATTCATACTTTACCACATGTTCCAAAAATTGAAACCCAGATATTACCAATTCTACTTCCTGTCTGCAGGTCAATATTAATCCAACTGAAGTCAATTCGGCTGGTGAAGCTTGGCAGCGGAAATTCTCACAAAATTTATTTGCTTCTGATCTAGAACATTGTGGCGTAGAAGGAGTTAATGCAACCTGAAATAGAAAATAATAAGATCGTAAGTTGTAAGGCATGAAGTATCTAACAAAAAGGATCATTACAGTTTTAACATGATATTTATATCGATTAAACATATCATTTACCTGAATCGAGAAAGCAACGTTATTTGCGGTGTTTAACAAATTAGGATCACTCAAATTTAGAGCAGTCATTTTTTATACAGCTGACAGCAGTCCAAAGTAAAGTCAGTCAAGATGGTCAAGAATATCAATACCCCA
>JAQFYB010006039.1:0-12923 GCA_034694085.1 Pogonognathellus longicornis | reverse complement strand
AATTGCGGATAAACCCATTGATTTTTTTAACTGAAACTGAGCGAGTAAGTATTTCCGAGATGATGAAGATGAAAGAGAGAATTTATCATGAGTTAGCTATGAATGGTTCTTTGTATCATAGTTGTCTAAACGAGAATCTGAATGGTATGAGAAATGCTCGTATGTAGAAAAACACAAAAACTGGAAGGGAATAATGATATTCCGGTTAAAACCATGCGGTTTAGTTGGCAATTACAGTACCTACCTCCAATCTCTTAACCAAAATAAATAGTGAAGTCATGTTGTAATAGAAATGTGTGCCTTGAAGAAGTGATTGGATTATTAATTAGCAACTAGCAAGTATTTGGAAACACGAAGATCATTTATCCAATGTGTATTTACCTAGCAAAACGCGTTTTGTACAAGAAATTCGTGGCAAGCAAAGTAATACAACACTAATACATACACACCTCCTACCCACCCAACCACCACCCTACTACATATAAACAGCTATATAAATATGCTATGCATGATTAGAATGAGCGATGAGATATTCTTTGTATTATCTCGCAAGCAAATGCAACGACACGAATCTCATTTATTTTATAAAATATCGAGCAGGCAGGCAGTAGCCATCAACATCAACTCATTGTCTTAGTTTACTTTACTCAACTGGTTAGCCTAATGCCCGATTTCCTAGACACGTTGTGGTTTTAGGTTTCTGATGCGAATTTTAGATTAGCAAAATGGATTGGTTTGGGTGAGTGATGAGATGAGTTTTCCTCCTTTTGCTTTTACTTTCCTCCATTGCCTTCCTTCTTTCCTCACTCCACTCACTCTACCTACTCCAGTATTCCCTATGTAACAGTATTTTGTTTCATGCACATACTACATGAGCTGATTCCTGATTATAGCTATATTACATTACAACACAGGATCCTGTAAGCACATGTAATTTTATATTATTGTATTACTCCGACCACTACCTACCTAGTACCCCTTTGTTGCTCACAAACGTGTAGTAAGTGTGCTATTGCTCTACTTGTTAGTTCTGACTAAATTTTATTATGTACCTCTAGCACCCAGACTACCTACCTATTAGAGGTGCGACCGAACCAGAACATGTTCGGTTCGGTTCGGCCTGTTCGGCCTGTTCGGCGAACAAGAATTTTGAGTGCCGAACCGAACCGAACCGAACAAGAACAGAAATTTGTTCAAACCGAACAAAAGCCGAATACAAAAAGCCTGTTCGTTCTCAATTTAAATAGGTAATTATTTGGTTTGAATGATTAAATTAACTTCAGTTATTTTAGAATATGCAGTTTAATAATAAATTTTGTCACATTCTAAGTAATATGTACGCATGAGGCATATGATCATGCTATTTCGAACCCAACCGAACAAAAAAAATATGGCCGAACCGAACCCGAACATCATTTCATATGAATACCGAACCCGAACCGTACCGAACATAAAATTTGCCGAACCGAACCGAACTCGAACATGAAAAAACCTGTTCGGTCGCACCTCTACTACCTATATATTTATAAATAGAGCATTGTGTTACAGAAGAATACAACAGATTTCCTATACTTATAAATAGTATAGAAAATGATGTTTTATAATTTCTATACACATACACGGGATTCGGGAGCATGAATTAAGTGCAGCGTGTGTAGACGGTGGAAGAGTAAGGGAGGAAGAGCGAAATAAAGACTGGCGTGTAGTGGCAAGGACGAGAGAGCATCTCCTCGTCAGCCCGTCTGTCCAGAGAGTAGTGATTGTTGATGGATGAGGAAGTAGGGTCGACTGGGGCTGTGTAAAGTTAGGAATAGGAGCTAAGCAAAGCTTTATAAGCCTGAATCGTTTACTTTGCTAGTTGTACAATACACAAAGGAATGCCGAATGAGTAATGAAAGCCCATAAATCAATAGAGAGTCCATTCCAGGGCAGAAGGACGTCAAACTCCTCTTGGCTTCGTTGTGTCATGTTGTTGGTGACAAGGGAAAATGACCACACCGTCACATCACAATCACCACACTCGCACTCTCACTGCCTCACTATGGCTATATATGTACATATACTAAACCACTACTACTTAGAATATGTCAAGCCATACAATGTACAACACACACACACGAAATACATACATAGGAATAGGATACGAGTGCGACCCAAACGACTAACTTGACTTGCTATTCCATTTACCAGATTGTCTGTGTTTATGTAATATGCATTATGTAATACGAGGAGTAGTATTTGTATTTGTGTTGGTGTGGCGAAGACAAGAGTTACTGTTACTATGTGACACACAGTCTCCCTCTAAACACCATTCATTCTATACACTACATACATTCGTGTATACTCCACTCAAATAGACCATGGTCGTGTAAACTAAAGCAAAAGTTAATGAAGGAATCAAAATACAAACGAGCTGCTTTGAACCATGCTGCCTGCTATAAAGCCAATGCACTCTTTCATCTTCATGTTGATATTTTGTTGACTTTTGTAATTCTACGCCCAAATGCTTTGTGCATGTAAACCAAGCAGAACAAAACCCAACCACCTACTCACACTCGATATACAAAGTCTACATCCATTTAACCAGCTTTTCTCTTAAAATACTATTTGCATTGATTTTAATGGACTGTATTTTTATTAGGATTTTCCAAGGCGTCTGTTATTAGTCGAACCAGCAGCAGCTAGTAAAAAATACTAACAGAGTTGTTAAAACTTTATTCTATTACATACAAAGGCAAGATGAAAACTATGGACATGCTATATACATTTAAGCTTCAACTTCGGTGTGGAAATCCCTATTATTTTTTTATGAAATACACAAAACGTCTTTTTAATTTGTTTACAACATTCATATAACGCCAACGCACTTTGGACTTCTTCCTAGATTCAATTGTCTTGTTATATTTTGTTTAGCATAATTGTTGTAAATGTAAATTGTATTTTATACATGGGCAGAGGCTTTACTCGTAGTAGACGCTTCCAAATGTAAAGGCTGGTGTACTACATAATTGCATTAATAACAATAACAGTAACGATGCAATAAAAGTAAAAATAAGTGGACAATAATCATAAAAATAATGTCATGCTAATACATAGTCTAGTACACATGGAGAGCAAAGATAAAGAGCGACCAAAGATCATTTGAAAAAGATAAGAAAGTTGAAGTCATAGAAGTTAATGTGTTGGGGATGGCACGGCACAGTCCATGCATTAATTACATTTGAGTGCTTTTTAAAATTTTAATTAGATTCTCTATGGTCTGGTTAATGAGAATGTTAATGCAGGCTGAATATAACATGAGAGAAGGCGAGTAGTGTAGTATAATGCAATTATACATAGTGGGAATACCTTGAGCAAACCTGTCTTCCTAATGTCCATTTGATGGAATTGTTATTTATTAAACGTGACATTAAGTTTAGAACTGAAAGAAGGATACATTATGATGCGGTGTGAATGGATGGTTGGATACATATATAATTAAAATGAATAAACAAGACAAGATGGAGATTCTGATTGATGATTGAGTCTCATTAAAGAGAGACAAGTGTGTTTTCGTTAATTTTTCCGGATGAAGAGGATTGAGTCGAATTGACATGACATGACAGTAGGGCGGCTTTTATTTAACATTTACCAGTTGAGTTTTTATAACAGCAACAAAACAACACTGCTTGATATATGCATAAACATTATGGACACATCATCGGAGTGTCTCTCTATGTGCATAGTAATGTTATTTCAATGTTCAATGAAATGCATGGCAGTATTAAAACATTCCTCCCTTTTCATCCTACATTTGTGTTGACTTGTGTTCTGCTGTTTTACGAGTATTATAGGAATATTAAGGCTTTGTTGTGCATTTAATCGTAGTAAGCTAAGCCAAACTGGGAGAATGCGAGATGATGGAATGAAAACGCTACGTCAAGTCACGTCAAGAGTTTGTTGGCTGTCTCAATCTATAAAGAGATATAATGTGTTTGTGTATTAGTTGTTTGAGTAATGGCCACTATAGTAAGTATCATCACATCTGTGCCTCTCTCCTTGCGCCTCACTCTGTTCGGCTACACGACAAATATTCCATGAATGCATATTGTAAGTAGAATACTATGTATCTCTATTGTATGTATGTGTCTCGTATTTACATTATTATACAGTGCCCAACCTACATTACATGTAGCATAATATTATTATTATATATGAGACACTCCTGTGTAAGGAAGATGGAAAGGGACAAGACGAGATGACTTTTAAGCTGTGTGCATGGGATACGCAATGAAAAACATCTCCTCAGTGCATTCTGCCTGTCAGTTTGGGTTCGGTATATAAATGTAAGCTGCGCCTGTATGAGTGACTATCTGTATTGGATTTACGATTTACTTAGCTTTTAGCTTTTAAGGAGAAATGGATGGGAAAGCCACGAGATGAATAGTAACGGATGTACAGCACAATCCATAAATTCTAAAAGAGAACTACGTTCGCGAAAAAAGAGAGAGGAAAAAGAAGAGCAAAACGTCTACGCATTCAAAAGATGAAACATCAACGTGTTGTATGTCTTTTGACTTCTGAGCTTTCCTTACGATGTGTATACTCGCCATTTCCCTATTTACTTCTGTGTTTACTTGGATTCAATGAAAACATTCCCCTGTATAGTTTGGCAAAATGCTCCTGCTGCCTTTCAAATCGAAAAGGTCTTTCACTTTAATGCACAAATCGTCCATCCTCCTTTCTGAAGCCACCAAACCCTGTATACAAGAATACAAAAGCAAGAGGAAACATCCTTCGTCCTTTAATGTGACGTGTCTCTTTTGCATTGTGCATACAGCTTTGTCATGTTTGATGTATTTATACTCACAATACAACAGATGCAATTTCATCCATTTATCAAGATTTCCTTCAAAATCTTCGCGTGTATAAATAGGATTGCATTCCCCCAAATTTTGTGCAGTGTTTCTATAGCTGTGTTTTTACCTGAGTGGTTTACCCGAATAAAAAAAGGTGCTAGGTTTACAGAAGAATATAAATTGTAGTCAAAGAGGTGTTATTCCCTTTATCTCTATATGCACATTCAACATTCTTATGACACTCGTCTATATCGCTTGATCACTTCACTCTGAATTTAAATTTATTATCAAACAGAAACTAACTGAATATAGTAATACATAATATGTATGTACATACATAGTACATAACTGCTATGACTGCTAATAACTTTATGCTGTAAAATGGACGACAACGGTATAAAAAATTACTGTTTTTATCTTTCCTCGTTTATTATCTACAGCGCGAACGAAATACTAATTTAGATTCTAAAGGCATATTATGTAGGTAATAACAAAAGTCCATAACATTTTAAGTCTCCATAGAATATATTTTTTAGAACTCTTGAAGCTACTGGTTGTTATACTTTATAGTGTAATGTATGTGCGAACAAAACTTTAATAGTCTTGTCTCTGCATTCAACCAACATCATCTCATGCAAAGTTATATTTGGAAGCAACCAACTGGGCCGCACCAACGCAATTCAGTCTTCAGTTTCACGTGGGCCACTTTTTACTTTGTTCCATTTCTGTCTGATGTTTAGATGGGATTTACTAAATATAACGGAATTCATGATTTGCATTTACATTCCAGTCCACTATGCAAAGTAAGTGACGCCAGTCAAATAACACATACGCTACAAAGACAAGCACTCTATTGACGTTGACACCTCCACCAACATTTAGTGTACGACCACCATGCAAGTTTCTGCACTAAACACGTCCAAAATGACTTTTCCACTCTGATGTAGCATAATATTAGTATAATAAAATGAATGACTTTCCCATTTATACCCTTGTAAAACTTGCCGGAAAAGATACGTAGTTATTACAGCTTTGCTATGTGGTAGACACTTGCAAATTTCGATTCACAAAAGAATTCCATACTTAATGCCCCCTATAGAGGTATGAAGGTATGTATAAAAGACAGTTGCAATAGTGGTGGTAGGTACCACACAGTACTCATCCACTAACTTTGACAAAGTCAACTTACAAATAAAACTGACGCTTTTCAAACAACAAGTCAAATAGAAAATCTCTGTTTTCTTTTCGTTCACAAACAATGCCTTTGCAACAAACAGAGCAGCCGTTTTCGTATTATACAGTATAACTACTACAATTGAAATCTTTTTGCTTCCTTGCGATGTATACCGCACAGAAACAAAACTCAAACGAAGATTTCAAACCTTCCTTTATAGCATTCCCTTTCAACGTCATTTGTGTACCCAAGAACAAGATAACGCCATTTACTGTGGTGGTCCTCAATAAAAGAAGAGTTGCTTTCACAATAATTCAGATCAAAGATGTACAAGTATTGTGTATCCGTATCAATACATGCATATAAATCTGGTATGCCTAGGTAGGTATATACAACATAGCAAAACAGAACCTGCTTGTATCCTTATCTACTTGTATACTTATCTAATACTATGTAGGTACATTTACTTAGCCTCCCAAAAGGTCTACTTATGTAATGTATGATATAATATGTATCCTACTACATGCACCTACTCATACTCATATATTTATTAGCTATTGACCTAACCAGTCAAATGAAACGCTTTAAATATTTAAACAAGTTTCAAAGTTTTCCCTTCCAAGAAGTTAGTAATTGTATTTCCAAAGATCGGAGAATGGGAGATGAGATGAATTCCCTCGGGTATCCCCATACAATCAACAATAGAGGCTATTCAAAAGCGGGTCGTTTCATTTGGTTTGAGAATTGGTTTGCAACTCCCACTCATAGTACATACAGTAAAACGTAATTTTAAATTGAAAAGGAACTCGTATCATAAAATGCCGTTTAAATACAAACACAATAGCTTCCGCTTCCGCTGTTCCTTGAAATGCCGTTATCGACAATTGAATAATGATTTGTCTAAATAGTAATACTGTCACAAGCAAAGTGTGCAATAACCCAGGTATCAATAGTTTCAAATTTTTATTCTCATTTTAATAGATATTTTCTTTGTCGAAATCAGTAAATTTTACACGTTTTTGTGTTCAATTATTCAGATTTTATTATTTGGATTACAAAAAATGTGATTCAAGCAGAGTTACAAGAATGAGAATGGTTCATCCCAAAAAAAGCGGATTTACTCATTCAATGTTGTCCATGAAATTGCCATTTTTCGTACAGTTTTTGATTAACAATGCAAACATGTATGTACAGAAGTACCTACATAAGGTTAGTTCGTACTATATACCTGTAATATTTACAGGTAGCAGATTGGTTGGGTTTAGGTATGTTGTATTGAGTTGAAGTCTTTCTTCTCATCAAATACATAATTCTGTTCTGGTTACTATATTGATTTGTAAAGGAGGGAATATTATGATATTGCTGATTCGAGAGTGCTTGTCAAAGTTGGCAAAGCCTTCCGCACGTGAAAGCAAGGAAGACGAATCTTATATTATTTTATATCAACAAAAGGATGAAAGGACGAGTGTATTTCGAATGTTGTGAATGTTTCTGTAGATGTTTTTATTTCTTGTTCACTGCTCAGTAAATAAATGTCAGATCAAGAGAACTTACAATCAGACAAAACAAACTGCTCTACTAGGTTCCACACGAGCACCACAAAATAAAAATCCCTTGCTCTCTATCCAACCAGAAAGATTTATTCAAATAGAATCAAAGAATTAGGTCAGAATCTTGCCTGCGTCAGTACAACTACAACTAAAAGTGGATGGGTGGGTACCTGTACCTGTCTTATTATTATTAATATTATTATGTCCGATTTCGTGTCTTCTTCCCCATCTGTTCTAATGCTGAATATGCATAACCAAATGATCCATAGCTTTTATCCCGACCCATGAAAAATCGTTCTCTTGTATTAATAGAATACTTGTGACAGCTGAATAATAAATTGCTACAAAATTATTGAGTAGGTGCTCCTCAATATTGCTATACGTTTTGTATTCATACCTCTACCTAATTAACAATATCTTGGATTTGCTATAGGTATGGCATCATTGAAGGTTAATCTATAAATCCTGATTTTATACAAACCTACAATAACTACATAGTATAATAATATATTCAAATAATGGAACATATGGAAATATGCTTAGTATTGCTTAGAAGGATATCTTGTCAATGCTCTTGTTACAAAATATTCTTAGAGAAACTGCGTTCGCATGATTTTTCGACTCGACTAACATTTTTTTGATACATTTAAAACAAAGGAAATCAGAAGAGTGTAGTGGATTCCTATGAGAGAGCTGAGCAATTTTTCGCATTCCTTTTGTCTTTTGTGCTGTTGGATTTAGTTCTGTTGAATTTGGATGTTTTGTTAAGTTAAGGAGTGTAGCAGAAAGCAGAGTGAGCCGAAAGTACAAATTCTACTCCAAGTGTGTATATAGCACAGTGACATAGAGGGTGATGGCACGTGTAGATTTTTATTCCCATCCTTTCCACGGGTGTCACATAATAAAGAGGATGAATAGCTATAACGGAACGAAAGGAAAAGCAGGGACCTCATACTTGATCTAGATCTTATGCTTTTCCTTTCCGTTCCCACTCGTCGGCTTTGCTACTTTGCTCTTATTGCGATTCTTGGAAAGCTCTCTGTGTCTTCCTGTAATAATGCAGAATATAATATATACCTAGCAGCAGTTCGTTTAAATAGAAACTGCTACTTGTCCCGTGTAGAATATGTGTGTGTGTGTTTTCAGTGCACTCTGTATGTACCGTACCAACTCAGCTTGTTCTGTCTAGACTGACTTAGAAATACACGGGTAGTTTCCCCATGTGCACCTAACAGAACCCCATGCCCTATACAAATTCAAGTGAAGGCACTTCTTTTTCACCTAATGCAATAAGGTGTGAATTTTCAGACAGAAACTTGCACACATGAAATTTTGCAGATATTCAGTTCACTTGCTACATAAAAATCGATCTGATAATGTGTAAAGCATAAAGTATGCGAAAGTTGAAAGTAAAAGTTAACCTTTATCTTGCATACATAGCACCAGGTATTTTTTCTCACCCGCTTTTCTTGCCATCTCTGTATATGTACATAGTACATACAATAATAATGAAGTAATGTACATACAATGTCCTTATATACTTAGTTTTATGCACGTATGTATGTAGTTAGTCCACCTTTGCTTTTCTTCCTAATAAATGTGCTTACGTGTATAGAAAAATATCACACAAAAAAAGAAAATCCTATGTAATGTTATGTAAGCAAAGCTTTCTCCTCCTGTAGCGTTTTTGCTTCGACGACTCAACAAAGCCATGTGAAACCACAACGACAAAACAAACGAGCCCCAGAAATATATGCTACATTACATTGGCGGGATGCGGGAGGGCACATTTCCTTGTCGGATATATACTTTTTCAGTTTTGTACTGGCACTGTATCATTTATTCTTCTACCTTACAACAATAATGCTATATCGATACAGCCATAGTAGTTTCAGTAATAACAAAGTGACTCAGCCAGTATAAAAACTACAATGCATTTTTACGTCTTTGCAACATAAAGGAACATTACTGTTGCATGTTTTGTACATTTGTGAAGAATAAAAGCGTCTCAGAATTTACTATGTGGATATACCTATACTATACATACATTCTCTACATACCATTCAATGTACAGGTCTTAATTCGATCTGAAGGTCTAACCAACGTCATTATTACTGACAACCATTACATATTAATAGCATCTTTATCCTAACCACCTAATCGCAAAATACAATGCATTGTTGTACATTATTGCTTCATCAGTATGTACTATTCTTGTAATCAGAAATGTTTGGTCTATTGTTTTGATTGTGAGTCAGAGCAGTGCTATTGTTTTTGTTATTTTGTACCCTGTGTTGTAAGTATTTTATATACATGCATGAATCACGGTAGTTAATAAAATGAGAAGAGAATATGGCTCATTTAATTTAGTCATCATCATCAGCAACTAACGTTAATGTAGTGATTGGATTTGATGAGTTGCATAGCAATTCTTTGGCAATTGCTTTCGTTTCCATTGCCAAGATTAACCAACCAAAGGAAGCCCAACCTCTTGACCTTCTTTGCTATAAAGAATTTTACTTTCTTTCGTAGTGTTTCTTGCCTTGTTAAAAGTATTTAGATAATATTAACGTTTTCCCATTGCTTCATTCTGCACAGCCAGCGAGAGCTATTGCCAGCTTCAACTTTGAGAATACATAGTAGCTGTAGAAGCAGGAGTAGTGTAGCAGTAATGAAAAGAATTCCCATACAAGATTCATAATATTACGCTACTTTGCTAGTAGATAGACTTTCAGTAGGTTCTGTATGTTGCGTTGAACAACTTTACTAGTAGTTATATTCCATGGTACGTATATAGGGCAAGTGAGACTAATCGCTGGCAGTAATCGTAATGTACAGAGAAGAATCTCCCCTCGCAATTTTAGTTTCTTTCTGTTTCTGTTCGTTTCACAGGAAAATTCTGATCACGGACAAAGACGGAGCAGCTAAGCTAACTCAGCCTCCATTTCTCAAATGAACGTGAACTGCGAGCTAAAGTCTCAACTTAAAATCTGCCGGAAATCTCATTTGCACTGGAATGCCATAGCTAAGCAAACGAGGAGGAAATGTCAAGTGAAGTTCCCGTACATTTTGTATCCGATATAGCAGGAGCAGAACAAACATTATCAAAGAAAGAAAATTGGATCATTAAGTGTTTATAGATTATACGGATATTACAAATACATTCGGGAAATGACAAAAACAAACAATCACGCTTTATTACCGCTTGTGTGTTGTATGTAGCTCTTTTTGCTAGATAGTATGTAACTTACTTTTCTTTCCCGCATCATATTCTTTTTTAACTTTTCACAACTATAGCTGATAATGACTGCATTGTTTGTATTGCACTATCTACCTATTATTTAGCTATGTTTAAACTACTAAAAAACAAAAAGAATTACAAATGTTTGTGTTGTGTGGTGGTACAAAGTGTAAAGTCAAAAAAACACTTAAATTGCTGCTGACTGCGTATAAAATCTCGTTCTATATTCCATACAAAGTTACTAATGCACCTCACTTACATTATTATCTGTGCGGGGATCTGTGTATCCTGCACGTAGATTATTGTACTGTACACTATACGTCATTCATGGGTATACACTTCGTATGTTTATTAATAATACAAAAAAGCTATACAGAATTACTTATAGTGTATTTTGTGTGTTACTGCTACGTGTTTGTGTTATTTGCTGCAAGTTTATTTATTACGAGTCTCATTCTCATCCCATGAAATTTCCATGCATTTCATATGCAGAATACCTACGAAAAAGGCTTCGTTCTGGTTTAAAATACCTCCCCATGTCAGGTGTGGGGTATATACAATGCACAAAACACACATACCCAGGTTGATACACCTACAACTACTAATACACATAAATCAAGTAATGCAAGTATGAAGCAGTTGGTTGTTCCGGTCTGTCTGTGTCAGAGCGGAAGTTGTGCAGCGGAGAGCTGTGTCTGTCTCCTTGTTCATAAAGGTAGCGAGGCGTGGACGAATATCCGCATGAATTAAACTCAACCACCAACTAAGTCAAAGTCAAGCAAAGCAAAGCAAACTACATCATTTTCTACTCTTTCTTGTTGTAGTTGTACCAATAGGCAAAATAGCTCCAAGGGATGCTACGACAAGTAAAATGCTTTCTACAACGAGCAATCTTATTATGCCAAAGAAAAAGAATCTTCCCCGCTACCATAATAATATTATTACCCTGCATAAAATAAACGTGCTACCTGATACACACAGAATACAGTACTCCACTTGCATTTTATGCCTTAGTCTCTTTGTTGCCTTTGCTGTACATAAGTAGTAGGTATCTATTTATGTAGCCTTATTCTTCAAGTACAATACTAATACATAGTACACACAATGCCCTATAGTTATGTAAGAATATTATTTGTTAGACACCGAGTGTGTATAAGATGTGATTTTGTTCAAAGGGAATCTGGCTTTGGTGTGTGATGTTGGTAGTTTTGAGTGTGGTAGTTAGCAGAGCTTGAGCATTTAGCATAAAGCCCACCTATGCACTAAACTGTCTTGCTTTTGTTTCCACGAAAATAAAGGAAAAAACAGCGTTTCGAATGCAATTTCTCACATCAACTCGCATCACTTGCAGTTTATTTATTTCGTTGGACATGGCTCGACGGTCTTTCAAAAGAGAGACACAATGCAACGTAGGCAATAAACGAGTTCTGACAATAAGAGCGACGGACGTCTCTTGTCTCTGACTCCAATTGTGTGCTCACAGAATTAACATCAGCAGCAACCAACTCAACAGTTCTCCTAGTCCTAACCAAATTATTGTTATTATGTATATTCCTTTAACCTACCCTTCCTTGTCTCACGTCACGTTGTTGCAAACAGCATGCAAAATCATTCACAAGTTTTTTCATTTCCTCTTCAAAATTGCAAGCTTGTCCTTTCTTTCTCCATGTAAGTAATAAAGCAAGCTTGTGTCTATTGTAACTATCCTATTGTTTTAATCCATACTTATGTACTTACATATAAACAGGAAGTTTCTGACTTTTCCACGTATAGTGGCAGTTGAACTGAAGGAGATAAGTCAACCTGACATTGACAATAGTTTCACTCCCTCATTAAAAGAACTATACAAGAACTTTTGCCAACTTAAATACTTCCACAGCATTCTAATCTTATCCTTCTACCAGATATACACAGTTATCCAACACTAAACCGTATAGGTATTTATTATGGCATTTACTATTAAGAATTTTTTATCCATGCCATACTATGTTGGTATATACACATCGCAGTCCTTTAGGTATATATACACTTAAGAGATGATGGTATGTAGCCTAAGGAACATTTTTCGCAACGTAATCGTACAATTAAAATTATGTAAATAGCGCGAGGCACTTAACGCT
>JAQFYB010006038.1:0-12924 GCA_034694085.1 Pogonognathellus longicornis | reverse complement strand
CAATTTTATTTTGGACACCTTTTTAAATTTCCCACACAAATGACGTCAAACCCCGCCTCAACAACATGCCCTATATTATTGCTTTGTAAAGGAATTCTCAAAAAAATTCAATTTAAACTTGCTCCACAGGATGCTTAAAGCTGCCATAAAAGAGACTGTTTTGTCTGCATACGGTATTTAGCTGTGCAACACATAGGTTTCCCTCATTTTGTGAACTGCGTTTGTTTAAAATGTAAAATCTCATTCTTTCTTAGTTAGTTACAGCAGTTAGTTAGTGCATTCGTTTTGACGATTACACTACTCTAAAATGTAGGAATTTCCTAAAAATAATGCAATATAAAACCTTTCACCTGGGATAGTTTTTTTACAATATATTGAAATTGATTATCGAAATTGACATTTTCATCTAAATGTAGGCCAAGGTATTTGAATATAATATTAACTCTTTGTATTATGCCACCATATATAAATAAACTAAAATTAGGTTGGGAAAGTACATATTTAGGTATGACATGGTTGTTTGCATTTGCTTTGCTTGTATTTACATGTAGGAAGTCGTGTATCTTTAGCCTCATCCGTTATACGGCAAAAGCCTTACACTTTGATTTTGATTGAAAGTCCACTACGGAGTCACTGTACAATTAATCTAAAAAGGGTTTCGCAGTTACAAACACTCCTCAAATACGCTCACTACGCTGTACTTTAATACACGGAGAAACGCATTCACGAATCACTAAAAGCGAAACGTAATGTTTTTCTACAAGTCTTTTGGCAACGGTAACTTGATTTTATGCCCCGAAGCCGGAACGGCGACCTATCTTTACGTCTGGTCTCTAAATAACACAAATGCACACATTTTGTAGTTTACGCCAAATGAGCTTTGTAAAATGCAATAGAGGACATGAAGTTACTGTGTACTTTGGACAACAAAAGTAGTTTTAAAGTTGGGGATTGATTGAATCTTATTGACTACACGTTGTGCACGACGTCACACTCCATTTAGTGAAATTTAGGGACTATTCACATAATGCGTGTGCAGTTTAGAGGTGGGAGGGGATATGGAAAAGTGCTTCACACTAATGGTGACGAATGATGACAGGAGGAAGACGGGGTCCAAAATTAGCAACATTTTGGTTACGTATTATGTAACCAAAATAATCACTTTGCCTCGCGTTGCCAGACTCACTCAAATATTCTTCAACTCAGCTCGATTCTAGAAATATTTTAAATCTTAATTATAGCAAAGTTATGTCTTAACGTTGAAGATACAAAGATATGTTCATAGTTTATATTTATTCAATTGAAAGCAAGAATTAGAAGAACTAATGGGATAAATCTAACTTTGTGTATTTTGTTACCCATATAAAATAACTCTAGGAGTTTGGTCTTAATTCTGTGGTTGCAGTGTTAAACCAAGAGCGTAAAGCTGAATACTTAGAAATAATTCTGGATGAAACATTGACCTTTAATGACCGTGTTGATTACATTTGCAATAAATTTTGTTTCGGTCAAATAACTTATTAAAATTTAAGCATCTTATTTATACCTCATATGTTATCTCACCTCATGTTACCTCATGGGATAATTGTAATATCCTTGATTGAATATGGAATACTAATTTACTCTTCCACTTCTGAATCGAATCTATTACAAATTCAGTTACATCGACAATTTTATTGTTCGTTACTTTTATAGTAATACAACTTTCTATAAAATCGAAGCTGGAAATGCTCCAAGGCCTAATATGTACCCTCGATAAGACAAATTTGGTATTCTTACAGAAAAGGAATTTGCTACTTACGGTAACCTTACTTACTGTATGCTTAATTATGGTATCAATTTCGACTTTATTCAAGTGTGCAGCCATCATACAATTACAAGTATCTGATTTCCATGAGGCGGTACACTATAATAGCTACAAATTCTAGTTCTAAAAACAACGGACAAATAGAAATATCATGTTAAAAAGTTTGAGGTATTTAAAACGAGGCATTGAAATATGTGGCAGCATTGACTTGTGATTGGCGGATGGGAAAGAGTAAGTTATGGCATTGCAAGGTTGGAGGCGGGAACTATTGTGTCTAGTCACAATTCAGTAGAGCAAGAGGATTGAATTTAAAGAGTATGTGACTATCCAGGTTGAATTTAACTGCAAATTGAGTTGAGTGTATCGGAGACATAGGAAAGCAATAGAAAATGGAGTATGTGTTGTATAGACATTGGATGCATTTTGTCCTGCAGACATCTTGAGAAAATGAATGTTGAGAGAAGATGAGGGGACTTTGATAGCAAAATGTCACTCAGTTCACTCCGTCAGTTATGTTGTGTGGTATACTGCGGATTACATTGGGCTGTAATGTGCGTGTCTGTTTCTATTAGCATCCTAATGGTGTAACTTGATGGAATTGTAGATGGTACTACTTGTATATAGGAAGAGTATTGGTATTGGGAGAATTATTATTGGAGTGCTCGTCAGATACATCTTTCTCTCCTTCCGCTCCTTCAGTTGGCTTAGTTGTGATGTACTTGCGTTCTACAGCCACTGTCATCTCACAAACCTCGCAAAGGTACTTCACGGCTTTAAAAACACTTTTGATGCACTTCACTTGACTTTCGACGGCCTTTGATCTTTCTGCTACCTCCATTCTACTCCTTTTTGATTATATGCACTCCACGTCCCTGTGTATCTTACTCCCATCCTCTCATCTCCTTCCCTCAGCTCCAACAAGCCACAAAAGACTCCCGCAGATGAGAAATCAACCTAAACACAGGTTTAATTAGATTCATTGTCATACCTGAGAATGTCTCCTTTGTTTACCTACTCCAGTATAGTTCGGTAGAGGTATACCCTACTCTTTAGTTCAATTATACGCACGTCTCTCGATGAGCAAAAACTAAACAACAAACTCTGATTTTACTAAAACCTAACTTATTGTTATGCAAATGGCTCTATTCAAAGATTATGTATAAAGAAATGACCAGAAATAACTAAAATAACTTTACTGTTCCTCAAATACATGTACTTCAGCAATAGCATAATGTGTAATTTAATGACAGCCTTGTTTGAAAGTGTCAAAACCATTAAATGTAAAATATGGCATTATACATATATACTTTATCTAGGTAATAGGTTGGAGTTTTGAACGATATAAACCGTAAAGTCTGTCATAAGCGTAGTCAGGATTTGGTTTCGGGTGGGGGGGGGCAAATTTACACATGAGGTTTATTTGGGCAAAAATGAACATATTAAAATACATTAAATTCGCAAATAACGCAAAAATTTCGCGATTTTATGTTCCTTTTTTGGTAAAATAACCTTTTTTCTGGATTTCGGGGGGGGGGGGTACTCATCTTTTAATCTATTATTATTGCATTAGACAGGGAATTAAATTCCTTTCAGATATTATGAGCAGAATAACTATTTAAAAAATAATTATGCTTCAAGTACTCACTTTGTATTTTCTGCTCTAAACAGGTTTACAGTTGACTACTCTGGGGAAATGGTAGCCTAACATACTGAAAGTCTGGGCTCATAGTCGGTTCTCTGTTGTACGACTTTCAACTCGATTTACTTACAATCTCCTGTCTGTTTGTTTAAGTAGGTAGACACTACGGACTATAATCACTCTAAAATTCTACATTATGTTCGTTAATTGAAAATGATGTAATGCGACCTTTTATAACTTAATTTTTTAATGTTTACTACTATGTGCGATTTCTGTGGAAAACGTGCAAAACTTCGATTGGTTTGCTAATAAGATAAATTTACATCAAATTTTAACTAATAATACTATTCAATATTGAATTTGCTTATTATTTTTCGGGAGCTTTGAAAACTAAAGTCTATATTATAGTGGAAGAAATTTATTCAACTGTAGGTTATTCCCCCAGTCATGAATTGCACAAAAACTTATTCATGAATATTTTATGGACCATACTTAGGCCTATTAAATGTTTGAATGTATTTTTGTTAATCTTTTGGCAACATTCTCCAGGAAAATACTTTTGCAGGAAGTATAGAGTATACAGTAGTTATGTAAAAATGCAAATGGGCTTATAATTTAAATCCCAATGGAAACACAAAAATACACCGGAAATGAATGATGAAGTTTATGTCCACATGGAGTACCGTATTGATTTGATTTTCCACACATTGGATTAAAATGTAGAACTTTTCTTCTGTTCGATGTCTCTTAGGTACTCCAGCTTAATGCTAAGGGATCAAACTCAGATGCTGCACGTACTCACGTGGAGTGTAGAAAATCAAAATATGAAATATTGTAGAAAATTATGTTTTCTGACATGAACTTTCTAATTTTGTTTGATTTAGCACCCAGACTGCAGAATCCCATTACAAGGCTACTTCCAAACAAATACTTTATATTATAGTTGAATAACTTGAGCTTTAACTCTACAAGAAACTCTCGAAAACCACACAAACTTTTCCTGTTGTACACCTCGACATAATTTATGCCAATTTCAATTCCCAGCGTCTAACTCTTCTAGCTCCTGAATTTAAACTTCATAGTTTGTTTTTATTTACATACCTACGCCCTTTACGCCACAATACGCTCCAATAGTAATATTCATACGTTGCAACGTGTGAATATTACTATTGGAGCGTATTGTGCGTTGCTGAAAATAGAGTAAAAAACCAGCCATTCCTATTTTGCCACAAAGTTTATATGGCAATAGTTTTCATTCAAAAAAATGCACCGACCAAACATAAATTAGAGAATGCTAAAAATTACTTTTGGATAAAGCAACAACAACATAGTCGACATTTTTGTAACGTAAATATAAAAATAATTTATAACATTTTAAAGCGCTTTGTGATACCAGTATTTTGTTGCACAAAACATATTATGCATAATATTATTTATTACAAGTACATAAAATTCAAAGTGGGTTATCTCTAAACCTATACCCATTTCTTTGTAATACTAAATATGCAGTAGGTACTACATAATCGCAGTTATTAAAGACTTGGAAGATATGAGACAATAATGGAGTTATTATATGCATGAGTCTATGCGAAAATTAAAGAGGGGGAATGATAGGGCGCTTTAGTAGGTATTATTAGTAAGAGATATAATTTGAGCATTTGAGAAGGATGAAGGGATCGAGAAACCGGAGACAAGGAGACAGGAAAGGAAATGGATGATGTTGGTTCTGGTTGTTGTGGGTTGACAAGGATCAGCTGGGGATTTCGTTTTGGTCTTTTGTAAAGGATTAAGGATAAAGGATAAAACGAGATAAAGCTCAACTCGCTCTCTGCTTCCTTTTCAATGCCTTCCAAATTCTTTCCTAGATTCATTGTAGATTCATTCATTGTCAGTCCCAGTCATAAGTCATAGTCAATTCTAATACTGTTTAAACCCAATCCCCTACATATTCCTTCTGATATTGTACCACTATGCCCCTATACCCAAATACCTATTAATAATTTATTGTCTGATTTCCTAATCACATTTACATCGATGTCCCTTTAAACAATCAACTATAAAAAGATTTATATAACCGAAATATACACTACATTTCGTGAATATAAATAACATCCTTACCATTTCAAAAATACAATAGGTGAAATATCGGTACACTGCATAATGTAGTTCATATATCTTCTTTATTGTGTGGTTGAGGTACGAGACCACATTATGAGAATCTTTTGTCGGTCTGTCTGTCCGTCACAGTTGTGCAGACACATCCTTGTGTGCATGATAACTCAACAACGGACGAAGCAAATTGATCTAAACTTTACATATGATATTTAGGGGTTATAAAAATTAAAGGCCTAGTATAAAAATGATGTCACTACACCTATACAAGGGGAGGGCAATTGCCCCAACATAATTTTCTAAACACTAAATTGCTATTATATTTACCTATACCTCAATCACAAAAAAATATGAAAAATGTGTTCAAATGTGTACGAGTGTTAAACTAATTTTCTCATATAATTAATGAATCCGTGTGAAAGTGCCTCTTCTATTCTGTAGAGTGTCAACTGTATGTTTATTGTTAACGTAATTTTTTAACAACTATGTGTAATGTAGTAGAGTGCAATAGGAATATTATAATATGGGAGTGATATCTATTTTAAAGGCTGTGTATTCGTGCATTGAGTGTGTTAGCGTGGAATTGCATGAAGCAAGATTTTACATAATATTTTATTCGTATGTGGCACGTGTCGTGGCGGAATACAAATACACATGGACCATGAGTTTCCTAATACTAGGTCTGTATTCTTGTCATGGGTGAGTGGGTTTGAGCGTTAAGAATGGGTTGTTCAACACGCTACTCCTACTTCCACGACTAGGCATTGATGATTGATGTGATTGAGGATTCTTTTCACGTTCAGTTCACTGACAGAAACATTGATAGGAAGCTGATGACTGGAAAACTGCTATTTATTCGTTTATGTAAAAAAAAAACTCAACTTGCCCATAAACATAAGTGAATTTTCTGTTTATTTTGCGAATCAAAGCTGTCTATCCAACCCACACAGAGATCAATTTTAAAACGCAGCATGAAGAAATGATATTATAGGAATGCGATATAGCTAATACTACGGGTGGTAGTATTTAAAGTAATTAAGGATAACGTATTCCTACAGGTATTGTGCATGGAGCAGCAACACACAAAGAACAACCGACTATATTTGAAACGTATCAGACATCTGGTAGTAGGATTAAAACCGCTGCTGGTGCTCGTGGCACATTAAATGTGTTCAGACAAGTAGACTCTTTCAAAAGACAAAACTATCATGAAACGGAGAAAGTTCATTGTTAGCGGCCAAACTTTCCCTTTTCAACTCCACCCTTTACTAGCCTACCAGCCAAAACGGAAAAACTTTCCCTTTCACCAGGAAAAATAACAGTTCTGCGATGAGTGGTTTCGACACTGACAATTATAACACTCTAAAATACACCTTTATTACAACTCCCATCATTTACAAATATTCAAATAGTTTCGTGAAAAATATTGCAAAAAATATTTACTTTTTCTCGTTACTCTTTTATTTTTCCAAAGTATGGAATTCCTTCGTCCCGAGAAAAAACTTTTATGTGGCAACAACTGTTCTTTGTTGGGGAAAAGTGTAGAAAAACTATGACTCTTCTCTGTATGCACGTGACGATAGTTGTACGCCTCTTAAGTTTTCGATATACAAGTCATTTAGGTATTCTTTCCTTTTGTTCAAACATATTGTGCAGAGCTACAACAGCACTACCTATTAGCTATACATATTACAACCATCCTTAGTCAACATGTCGTGCCACTCGATATCTTCAAAAGTAACTTAAATCGCTCTAACTCTCCCTATTTCCAACTTGCCCTTTCCAGCACGCGAGCAACATTTGTGTTTGTGTGTAGGAATGTGTGTATTACCCTGTCTGTTTGTGATTGCATGCTGCATATCTCGCTATGTGTGTCTCTGTGAAACGTATGGGACAGCATTTGTAAAGATATAATGATTGTTAAAACAGCATGTATTACATTAGGAGAAACACCCACATTTCACACTTTTGCATAATAAAAATTCTCAGATGTGCCCATGTTATTTGTGTTCAGATAATCGTCGCTCGTCTCTCTCCCTCGGCTCCTTGTCTCTGCTGTGCAGACGCCACTCTCAAATTGCACGCCAGTAATAACACAAAGTACAATCATCAGTCCTTTCACTCGTCCAACAACGTCGTCACCACTTTCACTCCACAACAAAATGACTTTAGTCATTTCAGCCTCTAATTTACTGCTCCTATAATCTCCCGCATCCTCTTCCATACAAAACACTCATACATACTCACGTACACTTGTATAATATAAATATATATAGCATGCCCGTATTCAGGGGGTGGTCAATAGGGCAATTGCCCCCCCCCCCCGAAATCCCAAAAAAAGAGGTTATTTTACCCTAAAGGGCTAAAAGCGTGAAATTTTTCGCGCTACGCGCGAATTTCATGCATTTTAGGTTGATTTTGGCTTAAATTTGCTCAAATTTTTGGCGCTACGCGCGATTATTGATACATATGTACCTCATGTTTGCAGCTTGGCCCCCCGAAATCGATTTCTGGATACGGCCGTGATATATAGCAACCGTACCTACCTAAAGAGAAACTACCAAGTCACGAAATTGGCTTTGTACATATGAATATCAACATATGAATATCTAGGCACCTCTATCTCTGTAATACTTATATATAGTTAGTATACATATACCGAAGGAACTGAATGTGCAAAAGATGTACTGATAACCTCTTTCAAATTGTCGTTTGTGTGAATTTATTTATGTGCGATAAAGACGCCATCCAATTCATTTCCAATTTTGCCAACAACGAGTGACGAAGATTTGGAGCTGTAAAATGTAGTTTAAGAATGGATTGGATTGAACATGTAATATATAACCTAGTAAAACATAGGTAGTGTACAATGCTAGATATGTATTCCTAAGGCATGTAACATATGTGATATTGCGTATTGCGTATATTGTATATATGGGAAGGGATTGTGAGTGAATGAGAGTGTTTAGAAGGACAGTGAGTATTGGAATCAAAGGAGGTGAGTGAGTGTGAGTAAGAGTGTGAGTGGGGATACGAAAACAATTTGTTGAGTAAGAGTTGTATGCGGAGAGATTGTAAGTAAGAAGAGTCTAGAGAGCAAATAGTCATCGTGCAGGCGTGTAAGAACAAAAGATTTTGTCACTGTCTCCATGTCCAATTTCTCTCGTCTGCTATTGCATGCATGGTTTGGTATATAAGTTGTATAAGGCGTGTGTAAGGTAGAGGTATACATATAATAATATGCGTGGAGTGTATGTGTGTAGTGTACAGAGTAGGGTAGGAAGTGAATGGGAATTTAGCGACAGAAACAAGGTTGCCCGTGAAAAGTGTTGTGCGCTTTGTGAGGCTATATAGCGAGAGTGAGGCTACAGGGAAGGATTTAGTGGAAACAAAGAGAGATAGTGGAGACTGGGTTGGTTGGGAAAGTAAGGATGGATATTGTAGACTTTGCTTGGACTGACTGGAAACATATTCTGTTGTTTGCCTTTTAAGTGATGATCACCATCATTGCGCACTGCAACTCTAACTGGCAAACGGCTAACCGAACCGTGGCAAGTATTTCAAGCTGTGCACAATACGAGCTACAGGGACACATAAATAAACTATAATCTACACTCTATAACTATATCGTCCCTTTGTAATGTGCAACATACATGTATGTAATATGTAACTATCTAAGTACACACACACTACACACAGATACATTACATATAGTGAAGAGATGCTTGCATGGGAGTATGTATGTATGTAGCTATTCATGTATGTGTGTAAATGGAGTTTTAGGCAGGATCTAGCACTTATTGTTAGTACGTAGTTTATAGAGGATGATAGCGGCAGTTCTGGCAGAGGAAAGTGTGGTGTATGTGTTATATGTGTAGTTGACGTGATAGAGCTAATGCAAGAGCTGGTTGTTGGTTGTATGTATATGATTGTGGAGTTGTAGCATATAGTAGAAGACGTGTAGGGAGTACAAATGCAAAGTAGTAAACATGGGAGAGACAGACCAAGTGGTGCAAGGGTTGCATTGTGGAGAAAGTTAGTTTGGGTTTACGTGTGTAATGTGTTATTCTCTTTTTCTGTTGTTCTTGGAGTGTTGTTGTTGCTCTTTGTCTTTGTCTTGGCCTTTGTCTCAATTGTCTCACCATCTTCTTCACGATGCATGCTGTACACATATATTTATTACATTGAGACTTAAGTGTGTCTCTGTTGTGCATTATCTAAGAATTATTGCACAAGTGGATGACACATGCACAGACTAAGTACAGTCATCTTGTGGTATTCAATACAGAATAATTGACACTGTGAGCGATATATTATTCTTATTATTACATTTATGCATGACATTACCACCCTCATTGTTCTCCTCTTTGTCCTCCTCTTTACACTAAACGACTGTTTTGTCAGTGTCCCTCATAGGTGCGACCATCCCAACCATTTCCCCAGCCAGCCACAACCCAACCCATCCCCAAACGGCATTTTGGCTGGGCTGGCTTGGTTATGAAAGCTATTTTGGTTGGACTGACTGGGTTGGCTGGGATGGGTTTGAACTTTTGGATGGATTAGCTGAGGTGACTTGGTAGGGCTAGTTCCGATATGACTTAGGTGTGTGTTACAGTTATTATAGTGGATGCCTTGACAAAAGACACTCTTGCATGCGGAAATATTTTAGGATATCTCAATATGAAAGTTAAAAAAGTTTAGATGGCGTTTTTCGACAAATAACTAATTGCTTACAAAACAAAGGACTTATACATATATAAGTACTTCTAGTTTGAAAGTGTAATGTTTATCATTACACGGAATTTCAAAATGAGGATTTTTAGGAGCTCCGTCGAAGTAAAACAACACATATCATTTATACTAAGCTCCTTACCAAGAAAAAGATTATCCTAAGCAGTGCTTTGCAATGTGCATTTACTACCAGTGTTAGGATAAGTAAAGATAATGTCAGTTTTTTTAATAGACTCATAGGGGATACTCAGGGATAAGTAGCTGGGTTTTGTAGTAATAATTGGTTGGATTTGACGTTTTGGTTGGGTTGACTGGGTTGGGTTTGAGGTTTTGGTTGGGTTAGCTGGGCTGGCTGGGTGGGTATGACATTTTGATTGGGCTGGCTGGGTGGGTATGACATTTTGATTGGGCTGGCTGGGATGTTAGAGTTTTCCTCAGCTTTTAAGGTGGTTGGGTTGGAAAGGCATCAGTAAGTCGCACCTATGGTGTCCCTTCCTAGTTCCCAAACACACATTTCGCATATTTAACTTCCACTCTTCCAACTTGAATGTACTCTAAAATGCATATTCACTTTCATCTTTCCTTTATTTTTACGAATATTTCCCTCCCTCACCTTTCACCTAGTCTTCTTCATATTTCTTCTCTTGATTCGATAGTGTGTCAAAAATTGAACCCAAATGAAAATCCGTTCTTTGCGTCACTTCCACTTTCCACAAACCTAGCCTTCCAATTTTCTTGGGAAAGAGAATGTCCTGTTAAACATGGTTGTGTTGTTGAATGAAAATTACAAATTGCAACATAAATGACATGCTTTTCTTCGTGCACGCTGTACGAAAATTGGGAAAGTGTATATTAATATCGCATAGTAGCAAACAAAATTTTGTTCGGATAATACTACGCGGTGGGATTTTCATCTTCGGGATAAATTAATTGCTTACAACTGTTAATATTTAGAGAGGAGAAAAGAATTTTCTGTGAAATATATGTACCTAATTAATGAAATTTCTTAATTTGAATTGAACTGTAAGCGTGCAGTACATTCAAGAACATAAGCGACACATGAAAACAGTACAGCTTGGAAAACGAGATTTGCATTATTCATGATACGGGTAGGTATTAAGAATACTATATAGGAGATAGACGCGTAAAAGTAAAAATTAGAAAATAGTCCGAATTGAGGCGATTGCAGTGCAGATGAATTTACATTGTAAGTAGCAACATTTAAGTGCAGAGCACTCAATAAATGCTTAATTAATCCCAGAGCGGCACAGACACATTAATACATTAGTCTGTCCGAAATTGCTCTACAAAATTCAATTAGTTCGGTCACTGGATTTTCCTGTGGATGGGATATCATTATTTCCAACGTCTCTTTTAACTTCCAAGAAACCAACAGAAAACGACTGTTCTTCATTCTATCATTTTTCTAGTCTACAATATTCACCACCTTTGAAATAAAACCAGAGAAAGAACTTACGTAAGATGCAAAAAACATTAAAAAATGTATAGGTCGTAGGCGTTACGTAAAGACTTACCTACTACTGGTCCTAAATTTAACATTAAATCCATTCAAATAACTCAGAGCATTTTTTAATAATTTTTTTAATTTTTTAGTGAACCACAAGTTTTTTTGTTGATAAGAAATAGAAGGGGAGTTAAAAACATTAATTCAGTTTGTTCGATTTACTGAATATATTGTCTATATGTATATACATAATAGAAAGAAAGTATATGACGATTATGGTGTTTTATATAATATTATTATAATTTGTAATAGGTATTATTGTTAGCGTCTCGGTACGAAGTGTTTTTTGAGGACGCGTGAACATAGCTCGGCGGCAATACTACAGCATGCTACTACATGCGGGTGCCCCACACACAATTTACCGAGTGAGAATTTTTCCACCCTCGTACACTCACACTCTCAGCGGAGATGCCAGCCTTCCACCTGTTCACCCGCTCAGCTCAGCGGGTATTTTTTCCATTGGCCCGCTTCACAAACTCAGCTGGAAGTTTTCTTCCACCATCTCATCTCACACGCTCAGCGGAGAGAATATACTTCCTCACACTTTCACACCATTTTCACATGCGTAAAACGTCAGCGAGTCCGCAAACCTACCCGCACACAAACATT
Organism: Pogonognathellus longicornis; assembly: GCA_034694085.1. NCBI lineage: Eukaryota > Metazoa > Arthropoda > Collembola > Entomobryomorpha > Tomoceridae > Pogonognathellus > Pogonognathellus longicornis. The sequence goes on along the minus strand of JAQFYB010006038.1, from coordinate 501 downwards.
TGAGTGTGCGGGTGCCGAGCTATGAGCGTGAATGAGTTGGTTGTTTAATTGGGAAAGTTGATTGAAAGAAACGATGGAATTAGGGAAATGAATCCGAGTGGCTGACTGTCGGGAATCGTTGGTGATTCTCGTACGCTACAGTTTGGTGCACACTACCGCCTGGCAATCAGGGTTGCTTGTGAAATGTTGCACTTGAAATAAACTAGGGTAAAACATTGGAAATATTTCCAATTTGTCACTTTCCGGTTTTCATGGAAAAGTGTAAAATTGGAAAAATTGCAAAATATTAGTAAATGTGCCCTACTTGCTGGGATGAAAGTGAAGCAACATTTAAAAACTTTTCTGATGCCATTGATTTTGTACAAGCAGCATGTCATTTATTAAACTTTTCTGTTTGGATTTGTCAATGCCAATTTGTGTTTGATTAGTAAGAATTGCTTATTAACTCGTTAAGTGCCACAGTCAAGGCTGTATTTGGGGGGGCAATTGGGGGGGGGGGGG
>JAQFYB010006037.1:0-12928 GCA_034694085.1 Pogonognathellus longicornis | reverse complement strand
AAAATCACTCAACTGTGAACTTGGCATCACAGCATCACCAAAATCACTCAACTGTGAACTTGGCATCACAGCATCACCAAAATCACTCAACTGTGAACTTGGCATCACAGCATCACTAAAATCACTCAACTGTGAACTTGGCATCACAGCATCACCAAAAGCGTGAAGTTGGCATCACAAAAACTAACAAAATGATGTGATGCCAAGTTCACAGTTGAGTGATTTTGGTGATGCTGTTATGCCAACTTGAGATATTTTTAACACTCTTCAGGTCTTCAGCAACAATTGAAACTATTTTTGTAAAGGAGGAATTTTACATTTTAATTCTTATGATTTCAAAACAATCGAAAATATTTTTGTAAAGGCGGAATTTTACAACCTGGCTCTATTTCTTTATCGTTTGAATACCAGTTTCGAAAATAGAAAAATTCTCCACATTGTGGATAAGGGCTCCAACTGGTTAAAAAGAAATTATTCTTATTGCGTGTAAGTATATAAGTCATAGTGTTTTGGTCTTTACCGACAAATAAATTTCTATTAATCAATTCATTATGAGTGCGATAGAAAATGTCGCTCCACCATCTAACAGCCTTAATTGGTCCTCCAAAAAATGTCCCCACAAAGGAATAAGTACTAGATATCTCTTCGTACGTAACATTTTCTCCTTTGTTGGGAAACGGTATTTCCTTTGCAATGAAAACATGCAGTCTATTTATGGCACCTTCATCAAAAACCTGATTAACTTTCTTCAAATCAGGCCAATTAGTGCGGCGAGTTGAATTGGCTCGGAAACAACCTGCATCAACCCAAAAATAGAATTTGGAGCTAAAATAATTCAAATCTGTGGCGTGGGACAACATCCATGGTTTTGAGTTCCATATGGCATAAAGGTCCGGAGTTTGATGCATTGCCCTAAAAGGGTCAATTTTGTATTGTTCACCATAATAGCGTTTCTTGAACGATGCAATAGGCGTGGGCATGTCCCAAACGCTATCATATTCAAGCACAATGGTTGGGTGCCCCTCCCTCAAGCGTTTAATCATTGTTGAAGAATTTCGGTCTGCGAATACAATCATCGGAGTACGAACATGTGGCAGAAAGTTTTCCAACCAAGTGTCATATTCTGCAAACGAATGCTTAGCTTTGTTGAATCTGAAATACGCCGTAACAAGTGTAATGGGATAACTAGATTTGTTGCCGATTGTGCCGATCTGTGTTTCCGTCATACGATGGAAAATTCCAGCTAAATCTTCTGAAAATAAATTGAAAGTTTCATTGATTTTGATAAGGTAACGCAAATAATAATATTATGTAAAATACGACAAAATTTGAAATAGAAATCGAATAATGTATCTATTTTATTTAAATTTGTACATCAAAATGCATCAAATAAAATAAGGAAGGAGTTTGCTCAAGCCCCCCCCCCCAAATATGTAACCTGGATACGCCCCTGACTAACATAGATTCAAAATTAAATAGTGTTACCGTATTGACTGAAGTAGTATGCTATCATTATCAGCAAAAGAAGGATTAGTGGTAGCCAAATAATATAATAATTGCAGGTTCCACGGGTCATATTACAAAATTTACGCGTACCTGTATAATCAAAATGCGGTATGTTAACTATGCCTATATAATCGTTTAAAATACACATGTGACATGAATTGTTTATGTCTCTAAAAATGTTCTAATTTTAAAATTACTCACTTTAATTTTTGTTGAGTCTTTGAGTCCCTTTCCCTTTACAGTGCAATAAAGGTTTTCTATTGCAAAATTGGAGAACTTGGAAGAATAGACCTTATTCACTGGTAAGGTAGATCTCCACCATTTTGGATCCCGAACCTACAGTACCCCGATTGCCGCTTAAAGACATCCGCTCTGCCAGCTGGACTTGAAACGTACCAGTGTTGTTGGTGTATTCCCAGCCAGCTGACAGAAGCGGATGTCTTTAAGCGGCAATCTGGGTACTGTAGGCTCGGGATCCAAAATGGTGAAGAATTACCTTACCAGTTACCAGTGAATAAGGTCTATCACACGAACGCGAACGGCGTAGCAGTTTTCAGTTTATTCTCGCCGTCATTCAAAAACAGTGGAAAAGTGTAACCGGGCGAGTTGCAGCACTGTTTACCCCCTTTCGAAATTGTCAACACATAACTCTGCGATTCTTAGTCACTGAAAAATTTCAGTTTTACTAAAAAAAATCAGTAAGAGTGGTGTACGTGCTAGTGTACGTGCGTGTTTTGTCATGCAATGCATGAAGAGAGCCGACAAATGTTGTTGAGTTGGTACACTCAGACTTTTTGTCAGTTCACTCATTGTGATACCTGTTTGCAAATACCTAATTCATTAAATCTGAAGAAACTAAGTACAGATGCATACCTAATATTTAGCTAAGCAAGTAAAGTTATAAATGTACTATACACAAGGTAAAGTAAAAAGAATAGGAGCCCATTGTACATTCCATTTAACGCTGTACTATTCTACGTTATCAAATTCAATTTTTAACGTTTATATACACCGTATCGCATGGTACTGATAGATTTGCTTGTTTATGCCGTAGGTTGTATAATGGATCAAAAGGTTTGATTACACACATCCATGGATTTTGTAATCACAAAGGTATCAGAGGAATTGTATTACTCTCAAATGAAATTTAAACTACCTAATCACAGTACCTATAAGCACGGTACTTAAGTTAGGTAAATCAGTCAATTATATTCGTATTGATCTATTGTTGCTCGCATAATCATAGTCCCAAAATCTTTAATAAAAAATTGGCCGTATACGCATACTACAGCTATAGCAAATGGGTTCAACTTTTATTGACGTGCGTACTATAATTCAGGGTTTGTAATCTGATCGCTCCTTATGTGTGTATACAAAAGCAATTGAAAGCTTTCTATATAGTGACGACAATGCACATAATATTTTTTGATTACAGGATGAGACTACGAGTTTATAAAAGTTGCTGATTGCAAAGCAGTGGATTTCCTTTAGAAGTAAAGGGAGAACGAGAGAGTTTATTTGATTGCGAGCTAACGGGTGTGTTATTATTATTGTAGGTAGGTACGATAAACTCTTAGTGAAGTGTGGGAGAGATCTAAAGCCGTCCTGAGCATTACGTTACAATTACAATGAAAGAAACGTAAGATATTACATATGGGAAGAGAAGTGTGTATGATATCTATGTAATGTACTTAAAGGCAGAGTAAAAACTGTCTAAAAGCTTTCACTGGTGGCTAGGAAAGTTTACAAAGCTAAAAGGCTCAATTTTGACGTCAAAGAGAAAGTTGAGCTGTAAAGGGAGCCTGGAAAGTTTTTTCTCTCAATGGAAACGAAATGTACAGCAAAGAAAGAATAGAAGAGGACTGCAAGCGAATAAGCCATAATTGGCTCAAAAATGCAACCGAGCAACAGCAACTTCATGCATTTATGCATCGAAAAGTCGATAAAAATGCTTTCACTTACACTTACACACTGTTACTGTGCTAGTTTACTACACTGGATTCGTACTACTGCTGGTCGTGAAGATTACAGGACAGTGAAACAGTAGTCGTCATATTCAAGTGTAAAGTAAGGGAAATAACATGCATGAAAAAGGGGAGGCAGAAGAAAAAAATTCAATGAAAGTTGTCAGTGTCAGAATGCATATTTATACATACATATTTCTTTTATCTCTACGTATCGTATCTAGTGTGTCTATCTATGTAAAAATATATCTTTGTATACGTATATCCATTAAAGACACGCATACAATGTACATTGAAGATGTACATTGTATATTCTCATCTAATATTGAAAAGTCAACCGCAGCGCATTGCATGGAGTCCTATGTATTGTATTTATATCTCTGTACAATGCTACTATGTATTATTATTGATGCACCAGGCTGTATTTTTACAACTAGCCAACCATGAAGTTGGATAATGTGAAAAAGTACACTGTATACGCTTATTGCTAGCATTCGTATGGATATTTTTATTAGCCTTAGCGCAGTAATAGTATAGGTACTGTGCAGAATACAGTTGCACTAGTGCTGTGTATGTATTAGAATTGTGCTATTGAAATTGTAATGCCTGTCTTTCATCTTCCGTCGCGTATAATATTATAACCAAACGGATAAAGTCTATGCACATAAAAGCATGAGGGAAATGGAAGGAAAGGGTGTTGAAAAAGGGTGTAATGTTTGGATAACATCAAAACTGACTTTCTGTCCCTATTACCATTTCAGTTTTGTTTTCCTTTTAGATGATTCAATTATTGGCCTCGGTTGACCGATAAGAAATCGATATTTCATATTACAAACTTATACCACGCAATGCATTGCTTGAGAGAAATGAATTTGTATCCTGCAGCAAAAATTATTGTTTGAATTCTGAAGTTGTTGGGTATTATATAACAAAACACAACATTATAAAATTCAGATGTAGTATGAATTAGGTTATGATTTGTAAAAATTTTGAACAAATAAATGTAATTCTTATTACACAGGCAATTATAATTGTAGAGATGTCTGTTTTATACAGCAGTTTTGATCCTATGGGTCATTTATCATTATTGTGCATTGTGGGATCTTCACAGAGGTTGCAGTGTTTGATATTTTATATAGAGCCACGTTTTTACCTACTTGACTATATACATTCAACCACCCATCGCATGTATGTATGAGTGATTGAAGAAAGTAGTTTTTTATTTCGACGAGATGATTAAAATTGAAGGTAGGGTAGAGGTAAAGAAAAATGGAATCAACAGCATTTTGAAGGCTATCATTGAAAAGTCAATATTTACCTTGCTCTTTCTGACTCGTGTTGCTTAGGTATACGTTTATGTGGAATGTTGTTTATACCACTACTCTTACACTTGAACATGGTATAGAGGGTGAACACTTTATGCACATGCTGTGTACATGGACGAATTGAGCTAAAGTCAAATACAGCCAACAATAAGTAGCTTAAGCTTATCACTTCAAAACTCAAGAGGCTTATTTATACCCACCTACTACTACAGAGTCAAAACGTAAATATCTCATAGGCTTTTTTATTCAATGTTTCACTGGTTGCATTTTACTGAGAAATAGTGTACAGTGTACACGGCCGAAGGCGGTGGATAAGAATAAGCGACATTAAGCAAGCGACTGCGACTGGTAGGAAAAGGCTTGTAAAATGACTAGACTCACTGTATTGATAATGAGTGTATGCATGTATAAATTAAGCTTTTGTAAATTAATTTCTTTGCAAAAATCAACCATGCTATTTGACGTGCTGCATGACTTACTTGAAAACAAAGGGGTTGGTTCAAAAGAAGACTTACATAGATGTTACATTTTAGTATTAACAATATTGTTCGTTTTTCCCATAATATTTGCTAGAATACACATGTGGGATACAGATAGTACCTACTGTAAATTACTTTATAAATTAGCAGCATAAACTCAAGGCATTGCGCATTGAGGCAAAAAACTGGGTGTGAAACAAAAGTAGGACGTTAGTACTTAGTACGAATCTGACTCGATGACTGGAGATGAGTGAAAATGTACAAAACAATTGAGAACTTTAAAAAAGTTTATACATAGATAGTTTAGGTAGGTAGTACTAGGTACATACACTAGATTCCACGCATTTGTTACATCAATTCAAATATTTATTAAACAAAACAATTGTTTAAGTGAATAACATTAATTAACTTGTTTTGTTCTTCAAAATCTCTTGTTTATACAAACGTTTGACAAGTTATTATATATACTATAACCGGAATTGCATAAGTTGCTGACAAACTATGACATATACTTTTAGCACATGAGTAAAAATAATAAAAAATATTTTGTTGAGAAAACGATGAAAAATTATTAATTAACTTATCAAACTAACAAGTAAGCAATTTAATTGCGAAGATGGCAAAATAACTTTCATTCCTTTGTCGAATAACTGTCATTTTACATTCAAAAATTGACATTGAGCATATGGGGTTAATGGGTTAAGTAACCTTAAGTTGCAATAATTAATATTCCAAAAGTAATAGTAATGGTGGTATTATTGGAGCTATTGAAAAATTTCATGAGTAAACTAACTAGGTATATATTAATGGAGTAATTATAGCTCGTATTAAATCAAGGCATAATGAAATAGTGCAAAAAAGTATACTTAACACTTTTGTTGCATGTTGTATGCATATTAAGTATTGTTGTATAATATTATTATGTGTACAGCGTTATTAGCATTGGTATATATTATCTTTGGAAAACGTAACCAGACATATAATTTTCTCATGCAGTAAATTATACATTTAGAACATTACTTTGCATAGAAACTTTGATAATATTTTATTGTTGTTATAAAACTGAGAATCGGAGAGAGAGTACTGAACTGTGAAAGTAAGGAAAGAAATGAATGTTTTTCTTCTTGTGTCGCGCTTTTAGGCTTCAAGTTATTTACAAGTATATATACCCGAGACTTTCCATGCATGCATTACTTCAGTGTAAACTGGAGAAGAAAGGAATGTGTATATTGTATATAAAAATTCTAGTCAAACGAAAGAAACTTTTCTCACGTTTTTCATACAAACCTGTTCGCACATAAATCTAATCAATTCCATTCCTCTTGAGTTGACTTTCTCGGCTGCAGATGAAAACTGCACACAAACAACGTAAACTTGCCCACATATAAATATATAGGTAACTTAGTTTTTGTTTCAGCTCCAGTTAAGCTAAAGACCCATAGTATAAGTATCGACTCCAGCTCCAGACCTGTAGTCAATACTTATATTATTATGCCTACTCAATTTAACAGCAGCTAAAAGTTCAATCGTAATTGATGCCTGCCTGTGCCTTGCGTCTTTCTCCCCTATGTACTATTGAGAATACATTTTGCCGTTTAAACGCAAACCTTTTATCAATAGATTGAACCACGAAATGTATATGAATGGAAAACATTACTCAGTACACTTCACCTTGTTGTAATCAAATTAAGTGTTCATAAAAGAAATCTGGACCATGTTTTCATTGTCGTAAAACGAAAATTAAAATTATTAAGTACTTCTGAGAAGCAAATCTACGTTCAAGATTCATTAATTAACGAATGTTATTCGCTGGAATAACTTAACACATCAACAAAGCAACCGGTTTAACGTGGATAATCAATATTTGAAAAAAATCGAAATCAAATATTAGAAAATTAAGATAGAAGAATGTTGATCTAGTTTTCATTTGTAGGAAAAAATTCGTTAAAAAGTTAAACTGTATAATCACGAGTAAAGCTCTTTCCTCTTTACCTTGCTGCTGTAGAGGTTTTCCAGACCCTAAATGGATCTTATCTAAACAGAATAATATGTATAGTACTTATATCTAACTTCCTAATGATTCCTAGTAAGTAAAAGTACTGAACTTACTCACACTTATTTCGTATAATGTATGTGTTAATCATTAGAAATATTCTGATGTTATATTACTTTTATATTACATGTGAACATTATATATGCACAAAATGATAGCTTGGGTATGCCCATTTGTGTTTGCGAAATTACTTATGCTTATGTTTGGAAGTATTAAATTGTTGAACTTGAAAGCAATTTTTGCTTTCAAAGGAAGAAAGTATACAATCGTCCAATAAACAAGATACCCAAGAATTCCTTCAGGAAGTACATACGAAGCATATATTGATAATAAAGGCAAATCGCTGTAGGAAAGAAATAGTAGTACGACTGCTACGTGTACGTGTGTAATGCGAAAGTAACATATTGTTGTAAACCCAAAGGTTTAAGATAATATACGTTGTGCTCTACACACGTTACATTTGTCCAACACAAAGAGTATAATATAAGAAAAGTAAGGCTACGCACTTTTGATCTCTATGCGTAATGCGTACATATACGTTTATTGTAAAATAACATGTAGAGCGCTTTTAATCCAGTGCGAAGTAAAAAGTTTTGACTTTCGGTCTTTGTCATTATTCTTACAACGAATCTCTTCGGCAGGTATATGTACCTAATATATTGAGATAGAAACTCAGTTTTCTATGCATTAAAGTTGAGTGCGCTGCACATTACATTTACTACACTGCATCATGGTTTAATGTAATGTAATCGTCTATTATAAAACGATGAGCGTAAATAAATAGTGAACGTGAATGGTATGGGGATGGCACATTCAAACTTTTCTCCAAAACTGAGATTTCTGGCTTGGAGACACTCGCAGTCTGGTTTCTGGTGTATGTTGAAAAGTAATGCGTAAAAAGGTTTAGTGCGTTGTTGTGCATAGTACAAATAGGTATGTTCACTATGTTCCCAAAGGATTCAATTCAACATAAACGAGCAGAATACTTAGGGTGCGTACGACAATGCAATAGCAGCAAACTACTTTGTACTTTGTAGTCTCTTTTTACGATGCGTATGACACGCATAGGTAATATTATGAAAGTTGAAATATATGTAGCGTACACAATAGATAGTGGCTTCACTTGTACAGATTCCCTTTTCCATTATGCTTTGTTGGCTACGGTATGTGTACACATGGAAAACTAGTGGAAAGAGAAACTTTAGTACTAAAGGGTACTTTTCACTTTCATTGCAGAAAATGTTCTTTTTTCCAATAAAATCTTAAAAATGTCCCAAGCGGGGCTTGGTATGTTATAATGTAAATTGGCCTATTGCTACCTTATAAGGTAGCTTGAATGATATCACTATTATTGAAATACATAAGGCATGCATTTTAATATTTTTAATTTTCAACACTACTACCAACGTATTTTCAATTTTCAGTTCGTTATGTTCTGAAGATTTTGTGAAGTCATCTGGTTATAGTATATAGATAATCAAATCGTACTTTATTTAAAATCTACTTGAATGACCTATTGATTTGTAAGTAAAGTAATGAAATACCAAGCAATATTACAGATTGTACATGCAGGTGAGCAGATGTCTCGTCATAAAAATGTTAAGTGAAAAAGCTATATTTTATCCCGTAATTAAAGATATTACATTTATGTGATTGCCATCCTGGGACAGAGAACATGGGGGTCGCAATACGCACTCATGACATTAAATCATTTATTTAATAGTTTTTTTAAGCTTAGCCCTAATTTCCATTTACATATCTAATGTAGGGCAAATCATAATTACTGCAAACAGCAGAGATGTTTATGTAGGGTAAATTATGATTTCAGTTAACAGTAGGTACGCAGTGCAATACAACACCCTAATTATAATATGTACAATATTTCTGGTACAAATGCATTGCGAGATCAACACTATGTGTCAATGTGTCTGCAACACAAAAATTGTTAGAAAAGGTTAGATTACATATAACGTAGGTTATTTGTATCCATCCACACACTAAAAAAGAACGAGGTTATCATTCGTATCGTCATGTCATAGGCTATACAATATACACCTCGCTCACTAAAGACATTGCAAGTTGCGTCTGTCCAATTGCTTACATTTTGCGTGATCTGTGTAAAGCATGAATCCAGACAGAATACGCACGTTGCACGTGTACATACTGTACAAATACAGTCATCTCGTTTTTGCACGGGGTTTTCCTTGCCAATAATACGTAAGAAATGGAAATGTGCAAGGGAAGCGTGTTCAACGCATGAAATTCATAAACTCGTGGCTTGTAATATTTCCATAAGGACTGTTGTCCATATAAGCTGAAAAAATACAACATACATTGGCCACGGTTGCCTTGCCTTAATCCTGGAACAAGTTTAGTTTTCGTATTCTGATACGAATAATGTACAACTACCACAATTTCATGTCAGAGCAATGTTAAGGTTAAGCTTGTGATACAATGCGATTCCAATAAATGTAAGTTATCTTGGCTTGACTTCCTCTTCGGTATGAACTCAATGTTTTCCTCTTCGATAAACTATGGGCCCTGCCAAACACCGCACTTCTGCTGCGTACATAATATTTGTATTTTTTTTCTCGATACGAATTCGAATGACGGCTCTATTCTTGTGCTCAAGTAGTTGGTGGATTTGTTCTTTGGACTAAAGAAAAGCTGCCTGACTCGTCGTATTGAGTGGAATGATAACATTTTGAACGAATTTTCCTTTAGAAGCCCGAATAGAAACATGCGAAAATATTATGGACTCCATGCGTGGCATTGCTGTAGCGTATGGGTGAGTATGACACATGCAGCGAATGGGTTTACTATGCTTGAATTGCATTGTCTTCTTATGTAACATGTCGTACACTAAGGATTTACTGCGGATTGCAGTATTTGCTTGCATTAGTACAGTGAGTAAAACTCTATTCCACTCCAATATCACATTTCATGTATCGCTGTCCACATTTTTCTCTGTACATGCCATTGTTGTACTTACATTCAGTAGTATATATTTGTACAGTTACAGTATGCACGACAATATTTTCAGGAGCAAAATTATGTGTCTAGCTCTAGCCCAAGCTTTGAATCGTTTCTTCTTGAGCCGATTCTCTCTCTCTAGCTCTGGCTTTACACAACATGCACAGTTATTATATTAGCATACGGTAAGTTTGGCTAGTAGCATTTTTGAATGAAACATTCATGTAGGTAACTATTACATACAAACAAGTATTAGTTATACACACGAATGTTATACAATACTTATACCTTCTAAGGTACAAGTTCGTGTATGTCAATATACAGTGCAGACTGTAAAGGCATAATACAGTCCATTTTTACAAATCTCCTTTTCTTTGATTCTCTCTCTCTCATTCTCTGACAGCAATAGATTTTTTACCGTTAATTCTTGACTTGACCGGGGAAACCTCCACATTTATTTTTGATGTAAATGTGTATAGATTTTTCATTAAAAACACATGAATATTAACTTTGATTTATGAAGCGAGAAGCCATCATAATCCATTGTCTCATGGGGAAATGTATTATTTTTATTTCCGTTGACTCGACATCACACGTTTATATATCAAACCCCATTTTCTATTCTTTGCATAATATCCTCCAAATAACACTGTTAAATCTATTTATAGCTTTAATAGGTACAATGCATGAATTTTCAGTTCCCTTAGTGGTAATGCGTCCATTGCACTTCCGTTTGGTTGAGTACACTTTCACATCCCAACAACACAACGCGGTTTGTATTCCACACGCGTTTGTAGTTTGTGTGTATGTACCTTTACACATGAAATATATTGCAAGCAATTTACACGATAGGTACTAATATTACATGAAGTATTTCAAGGTGCTCGTATTTCCTCCACCCTTTTGTATCATGTATCTATGGGGAATTCCCTTTTTTCTTCGTTAGCGGGGTAAAAAAACCCTTATCTGGTTTAAATCTGCTGGTTAGACGATATTAAAAATGTCAATCGGAAACGAAACAGTCATTGACAAATGGTGAGTCAAAAGGGGGGAGTTGTATTGTATTGTACAGGGGATTGGGAATTTGGGGTTGAAATTCGAATAAATGCGGAATGATTGAGTTTATTGGTGTGCTAACAAAAAGCTGTTTATTCCTAGTATTGTCCTTGTAAGGTAATACCTCAATACTGATGTAAAGTTACAATACAGGCATTCAATACGCACTTGGCACTTATATACCTATGTCTTTACAGTATAGAGGTATATACAGAATAGACGTAAAGAGGATAAGCAGACACAAAGTCTTGTATATAATCAAAAGATAAATAAAAGTTATAATAGATCTTTGGTAAAAGGCATCCCCACACGATGATGTAGAGTTGAGTGCCTGATTGACAGTAAATAACTCTAACTCTTAATGTCTTCTACACAAATATATATAGGATTGTATAGGAGTAGCCTAATACACAGGGCAAGTTATATGAGAACATATTTTATGTTTTGTGTGAGTGAGTACGTGTGCGTATTTGTATTGCTGTTGAGTATAAGTACGTATAATATATTTGCACCATATATTTTGTTTACCCTTGTAGTACATATAAGTACACAGAGATCCACAAGTTTTATAAGTAGATACCTATATCTTGTACACAAGAGCCCTTTACTTACTTGCACACACAGATAATGTGTTGTTCTATATTGTACTCTCTCGGACCCTATGTCTACGTGTGACTTTTATTCTCGTGTTGTTTCGTCCCTCTTTTCTCTCTTTCTCTCTCTCTCTCTGCATGCTCTTTGTGTGATCTGTAAATATAAAGGTGGGGATACACTCTATATAGATTTATTTATATCCATCTGGAGACTGTACACGTACTCAAATGCTACACTCACATAGAAATTTAACGCAGTGGGCAAGTAAGTGAACATTGGGGTGGTTTGTGTACAGAATGAACTACTCATGCTACTTATCCTTCACTTATTGAGTGCTCTATATATACGTAGAACAGTCCCAAATCCCAAAAAGGTTCTAGTAGGTCGATCTGTCATGATTAGCTTGAGAAATAGGGGAAATCCTCAAATTCGAAGGGATTAGAGTGTAAAGCAGTGGAGATTCAATTGATAGTGATAGTTGATTTGATCATGAGTGACTGCACGGAGTACAGTCAGAAATCTGGATTGACCAGACTTGAAACACTGCTTGACCAATTTATAAAACTTGTATAGGTATACATAAAAGTATTAACAATATTACTAATACACACCACAATGAAATTGTTTTATTAGTATGAATAGTTGTATGAATATAAATATATACTTAAAATGTTGAAAATCGCATTTTCACTTTGATACAGTTTACAGTTTAGGGTTATAATATAATCCTTAATCTGTTTTGTTCTGCTCATTAAATCTGTATAGCGCATTATAAATTGTAAACAGTCATTATAAACTCTAATTCTATCTTTTAAACCTACAACGAGTGTCTGGTGCAGAAAATTTAATACAACAAAGACCTTCTAAAAACGAAAATGTTTCGCCCATACGAAAGTCTGCCTTAACCCTTTCCTTCGGTCCTAATATTTTTCTGTTTTTACGTAACCTGGGAGAATATTTTGTTGTATGATATTGTTG